>AJWJ01000166.1:0-42830 GCA_000277445.1 Polysphondylium violaceum
AAAAAAAAATTGTAATCTTTTTACTTTGTGTGTGATCTGATTTTTTCAAATAAAAGAAATTTCTTTTTTGAAAAAGAGATAACACGTTTTTTTTTATCCACACTTATTTTTTTTATATTTTTTTTATATTTTTTTATATTTTTTTATTTTTTTTGTTTTTTTAATTTTTTGTTTTTTTATTTTTTTTCATATGAATGAAGTTATGATTGGGAAATTGCCGAGATCCCAGATCCTGGTGTTTTTTACTCCGAGTCTTATTTTGATTATTTTATTTTATTTACACATAAAAAATTGAATGAGGATTATATATTTGTTTGTATGTTTGTGGTGTATTATTACTCTGATGGTGTTATTACATTTAGATAAAGATAATAGAAACATTTAGTGAGTTGCTTCATAAATATATTTTTGTTTTTCTTCTTCAGTAATTTTACCCATTTCTTCATAGTTTGAGGGTATTAATTTCTTGGAGATTTCTATAAATTCAGACAATGGACACATATCATCCACTTCTTTTTCCTTACAAGCACCAATGTGAATGACACTGTGATTGTAGACAACTTTTACAAATTGATTCTCAATCAATTGTTTCTCTTGCTCTGGTGTTTTGGGAGGTGCAGAGCTAGTTTCTTGTTTTTTTTCAAACAAAATAAACTCTAATGCACTAGAGGTCACGGGATGACGAAGTTCTTCATACATGTCAAAAGCGACAAGAAGTGCTGCCAAAGTGGTATCGTGTGCAGAGTAGAGTGAGAGTTTTAATTGATCGACAGATGGATCATTTTTAGCTTTTAGCTCCATTTGTTTCTCGAGATCGTTGACAAATCTACCAATGCCGAGAATAGAGAGTTCAGGATAGATCTTTACAGCCTTAAACTCTTTGGCACTCTCTAAATACATTCTATCGATAATCTCCTTGGTAAAGCCTTTTGGGAGAGGTAGATCGTGATTTTTGAAACAATCAAAAGAGTTTACCAATCCATTATAACTTCTCCAAGCAGGAACATAAAATGGTGAATCAAATCCCTTACTTTTTTCAAAAATATCTTTGATTTGAGCAGTAAATTCAGCAAGTCCACTTTCTTTGTTTTCCTTGATAACGTCTTTATGTTTTTTAACCAAACCCTTCAAAAAGATATATCTATCATTTGATCTTGGATACATATTCTCTTGTTTATCTGGTAAAATAAAGAATGATGAATGATGAGGTGCTTCTTTTTCTTGTTCATCACTAAATGATCCACCATATAAACCATGCATAAATGACTTTTATATAAATATATCAGTATAAATAATAATTATTAATGATAACAATGAATTGAATACATACTCTTGCACTTGAAATAGTTCTTTCTCTATTTGAAGATCTCACAAATATTTGATTTGGATTATAAACTTTATCAAGAAAACCAAGACTATCAATGAATAGATGTTTATATGAATTACCAACATTAACCATATCTTTGACACCCCATACGGTGAGCTGACCCATATTACAATCTGGTCTATCTTTGTCTTTATTTGTAATAAGATTATCAGTAGAATTACAGGTCCACATAGATAATGGATAGTTTTTAGATTCTGGTGTTCTACGACCATGACGTGTAATGATTTGAACAAACTTTAATTGATACTTGTTTGAAATATAATCTTTTACATTTGGTTCCAATGATCTATATTCTTTAAAAAACAACACACCTGGATCATTGGGGTTCGCTTTATAAATTGGTTGATAGTCTATGTTAAATGTATTTTTAGGTTGTTCCTGTTGTTGTGGTTTTGTATTATTACTATTATGATTTTCAGATGATAGTTGTTGTTTTATTTTTTCACCAATGTTTGGTTTAGAATGATTGTTATTATTGTCATCCAATTTACATTGATTAAAAAACCATGATGTTATTGTCATTGTGTGCGAGTAGGTGTTTTGTATGTATGTGTTTTAAAAAATATATTAAACAATGTGAACATCACCACTATTTTTATTCCCTTTTTTTTTTTTACACAATTTTTGAATTTTTTAATATTTTATTAATAAGGAAATAGGATGCATCACTTTTAGTTCCAAGAATTGATAAGGGAATCAAAGTTTTACCATTACCATTTATATGTTTTTACCCCAACTTATCTATGTTAACATTTTAGTACTCAATTGCTGAATAGGTAGCGCTAAAATATCTAGGGATAAATGGGAACACTTCCAAAAAAGGTATCAGACGGTGCAATACTAAACAATTTAATCAATGTTTATAATTTAAAGTTTTTTTATTAGAAATAAATATACTTGAAAATAAAAAAGAAAGGAACAAGAAAAGGAAAAACAATAGCAATAACAACAATGATGGCAAAGTTTTTAACCACTACTACCATCACTTTGGCCAAATCAAAATACAACATTATGGATTATGAATTAAACCCAAAGAACCATAATGAAACTCTGCATAATGAGATAATAATAAAACTTTTTCTTTTTTGATTTTTGTTGGAATGATTTCAATGAAAAAGTTACTTGAACTCTCTACAGAAGAGATAATTGATATTTTCATGCCATAGATTTCAGCGGCAGCCAATAGAGTTAGATGATCGCCCCAATTACCAAGTTTGGCCATTTCATCACAATAATCGTCCCAATTGTTACTCATAACAAATTGATTAAGAGTTGCACCGTTTGGCAATTGAAAGTCCTTGTTTTTTCTCAACCAATCGACAATGGTTTTTCTAATCTCTTGACTATGACCAATGTCATCATAGATTTGATCAGACAATGCATGCATTTGACAATTACCATCACCCGGAATTTCTTTACTATTTTTCAACATGTACAACTCTAAACGCTCGTCTAGACGTTTTTGTGCAATCTCTACCTCTTTGGATTGAAGTGGTGGATGAAGACTATTCAAGTCTGTTAAAATATTGGATCCAATGAGTTGAGTATCATGGTTCATATTTTTAAAAACCATACCATTTAAAAATAAATTTTCTTTAAATTCTTGGTAGAGTTCATACACACCTGGATTACCATGAATACTAGGCGATCCACTATAAGTAATAGTTTGATTGTTATTGTTATTGTTATTGCTATTATTATTATTGATAGTAATAGGAGCAGAAGCAATGGAAGCAGCATTCTTTTGTTCTTCAATTAATCTATTCTTTTTTTCATCTTCAATAGATTTCATAATTTCAATAAACCAATCATGAGTTCTATAATGAGCAATATCAGGATCAAATTGAATAAATGAAGCTGCACTAACTCTATCATAGGCTTCATTTATAAAATATTGTATCCAAATATGAGCTTTATCTTCATAATTTAATAAACTACATGTTTTTGCATAAATTAACCACATATCTAAGATATATAATATTAGTATATTGTATTATAATAAACATATCAAATATACTTACATGAACCAGAAATTGGATCTTTAAAAGCTTCAACAAAATTATTATTTGATATTTCAAGAGAAGATTTTAATAGTTGATAGATTTTTGGATCAAATGATTTTTGAGTTGGCCAAGAAATAAATCTAGATGAATCAATATTATGAATACCTTGACAAATTTTAAAATAAGAATAACAATAACAACCCATTAAATATTTGAATTGATTGTCTTTGGCATTGCTTTGGACGAGACGATTTAAATCTGTACAGATTATATCATAGTATTGAAGTTTAAGATTCTCATTGTTTTCTTCAATGGTCCAAAAGTATCCTTTGTTTGAAAGGAGTGAAAAGAGAGTCTTTGAAAAATATACAGATGTTTCTGAATTGATTTCATGTGATTGAATATATACAATTATATTTTTAATCATGTCCAACTCTTTGTTGAAATGATTGATGATTGGATTGTTTTTCTGTTGATTTTGTAAAACTATACTACTGTTACTATTACAATTGTTGCTACTATTATAGAGTTGTTGTTGCAAGTATTTTGAAAGCTTTTCAATCATACTCTTGCATTTAACTATAAATAGAGGAATCTGTTTATCATATTTTGTCTTCTCACCAGACAATGATTTAACTACCAACAATGACAAAAGACCATCTAGATAATATTGAATAACATCTACTTTGTTAAATTCATTGGGTGGTTGATATTGTTCTGTTGCCAAAATGAATGGCATTAGACCTGTATGAATGTGTTGATTTTGTTTGATTTTCAATGCTATTGAATTAAATTCTCTTTGTGAAGGTACTTCATATTTATCAAATTGCGATAAATCTACTCCAAGATGATAATTTGAAAAATTATTAAACTTATCAAAAATTTTAGTTAAATAATCTGAAAATGGTGTTGAAGGTTGTGGTTGTTGTTGAATTGGATTAGGGGAGGGTGGTTTATTTATCTGTTGTTGATAAATTTGTTGTTGTTGTTGATATATTTGTTGTTGTTGATGTTGATATGGATTCTGTTGTTGGGGCTGTTGATATTGTGGTTGAATAACAACAAAGTTATTCAAATTTGTACTACCATGACCACCATTACTATGAATAACAGTAGGTTTTATTACTGTAGGTACGACTCCAACAACGGGTGTAAGCGGCTGTTGTTGTCCTCTGTTTATGTTTTGAAATAAATAGCTGTTGGGGTTAGGGTTCATTTTTAAATATTTCACCTATGAATATATGCTGATAGATATAAAGAGATAGATAGAAATAGATATTATAAACAAAAACACTATTTGTTTTTTTTTTTTTTTTTTTTTTTTGTTTCGCAAAAAAACACTATATTGCACCCTGGAAATTAAAGAAATATTTTAAGGGTAAAAAAAAAAACTAAACTAAACTAAAAAGTACTTTTACTACTATTTTAAAAGACAATGAAGCAATTGTATACACACAAATGAAACAAAGAACAAAAAGAGATATGAAAAAAAAAGTACTTTAGAGGTTGTTTGAAAAAAATTTAAAAATTACTGTGGGTAGATTAGCTATCACCCCGCGCTCATAAATTTGAGAAAATATTTTTGGAAAAATAAATAAAAATTTTAAAAAATTGAAAAAATCTATTCCCAATTATCTATAATGGAAGTAATTGAGAACTTGTGGTATTTTGAAAATTACTTTTTTTATATATAGTATTATTTGTTGATCAAGTTGCACTTGAATATCACTTGTTCTATAAAAGAATCTATTAATCTCACTATTTACCAATTCTATTTTATTTAATTTAAATTAAATAAATTGAAAAAAACGACAAAAATATTTCGTTTTTTGAAAAAAAAAAAAATAACTTAAAGCTTTCTGATTCAGTGCTCGTATTATTTGTATTATTATCATTACATTATCATAAGATGAGTTCATTTGGAAATAGAGGTAGAGGTGGTAGAGGCGGCAGAGGTGGTAGAGGAGGTAGGGGTGGAAGAGGTGGTAGAGGAGGTTCAAATAGTGATTTTAGAATAGGTGGAAATGTTTCTGAAGAACAAAGAAAATACTTTACAGATGCATCACAAGAGATCAAAGATTTAGGTCTCAAAGTCACCGCCAAAAGAGTTAAAAAAGATATTGAAAAGGAAAAACTAGCTGCCTCTGGTAGAAAAATTAAAAAGACCTATGTCCCATTCAAAACTGCAATTACAAAACATAAAATAGATAAAGAGAAACAAGATCAACTTATTTCAGAGGTAATATACATTGTGTAGTATAGTAATAGGTTATCCATTCATATTAACACCACCACAACAACATTAGGCAATTATGATGGGTGAAAAGCCTAGATTAGCTAAAAAGGCAAAAGAAGAAAGAGAAGTTAGCTCTGGTGGTTTACAATTGAAAAACTTTCGTGATGGTGTTTTACATATAAAGAAATCTGATGTTAGATCAGTTTTCAAGGGAAAGAAAAAGTAAAACTTTAAGTTTAAAAGATCTTATGATGACGACGATGATGATACAAATATTTAATATATAGATTGGATATGTATACAATCACATATTTTTAAAACTCTTATATTATACTATTCTCGATATTTAACATATACAGATTCATGTGTGTCACACAACACTTGATCCATCCCATCAAATACTACGCCTCCTCTTCCTCTCACACCACTTTTTAATTTGTTATTGACATCACGATAACATAAATACTTGTAAATAAAATATGAAAACACTCTTCACAAGACACACTCACTATGATATCTATCTTTTTCAACAACTAGTATGAAATTTTATCTCTTTTTCGCCATATGACTGCATTTGATTCATTGAAAAATTGGCATCAAGTGGATCCTGAATTATTTTTTTTTTTTCTTTTTTTTTTTCTTTTTTTTTTGATAATATCAATTGTTCACATAACTATTTTTTATTTTTTTTTATTTTTTTTCATTTCAACCCCTTTATGTAAGTAACCAACCCCTTTTTAGTTTACAACCATCCATTATTTATTCAAAAAATTTTGTGATAAAAATATTTCATATTTGAATTAACACATTTCTCTCTCTCTCTTTCTTCTCATTATTTCTATCTCTTTTTCTATCTCTCTAGATTTAACAAAAACAATGAGTGTACAATTTATTGAAGAACAAGAAATTAAAAATGCAATTGCAGATTTAAGAAACAATTCAACAGCAACCGATTGGGTATTATTATCATTTGAATCACCAAAATCACAAAAAGTCAAATTGGTTGGCAAGGGTCAAGGTGGTGTTGCTGAACTTGTTCAAAGCTTTCAAGACGATTTAGTTGGCTTTGCTCTTGTTAGAAAGATTGATAAAATCGATGACAGTGAAACTGTTAAATTTGCATTTATCAACTTTATCGGTGACAAAGTTGGCATTCTCCAAAAAGGTAGAATCTCTGTCACCACCGGTGGTGTCAAAACCTTTTTCGGTGCATTCCACGTCGACTTTACCATCTCTGATAGAAATGAAATTTCAGATGAAATTGTAATCAACAAAATTCAAGAGACCTCTGGTTCAGGTTCCAGAGTTTTGGATGAAAATGGTGCTAGAGCCAGAACTACCTCTCCATTTAGAAAGTCTGCAACCTTTTCACCAGTTTCAAGCAGTGCCAACAAAGACTCTCTTAGATTGGGCGATGAACCCGCCATCCGTGAAGCTTTAAAAGAGTTTAGATCTGATAATAGCGATGTAAATTGGGTATTGTTTGGTTATGAAGGTGGTAAT
Source organism: Polysphondylium violaceum (assembly GCA_000277445.1). NCBI lineage: Eukaryota > Evosea > Eumycetozoa > Dictyosteliales > Dictyosteliaceae > Polysphondylium > Polysphondylium violaceum. The sequence continues at coordinate 7,130 of AJWJ01000166.1, forward strand.
TCAAACACCATTGTTTTACTTGGTAAGGGTACCAATGGCACAGACGAACTCGTCGCCAACCTCACCGACGAAATTGTTGCCTACGGTTTGGTTAGAATTGTTGAAAAGATTGACAATAGCAACACTGTTAAATTTGCCTTTATCAATTGGACCGGTGAAAATATCCCAAGAATGCTTAGAGCTAGATTATCAACTCACAGTGGTACCGTCAAGGATTTAGTTTCACCATATCACGTCGATATCAAATGTTCAACAAAATCTGAAATCTCTGAAGAAATTGTCGTCAAAGAAGTTGCCAACTTTTCTGGTACCGCCAATAAAGTTTTGGAAGGTCAAAGCAACAACAGACCAGCTGCTTCATTTGCCAAATCACCAGTCACTGGTGGATTCAAAGGTCCATCTGCAGTCCCAACCTCTTCTGGTAGCAGCATTGGTTACGACGACGAACAAGCCATTAAAAACGCCATCAAAGACGTTCGTTCAGATTCCTCAGATACCAACTGGGCTTTGGTTGGTTATAAAAATGATACCACTTTAACTCTTCTCGGTTCAGGTAATGGTGGTGCCGATGAGTTGGCTCAACATCTCAATTCTAAAATTGTTGCCTATGGTTTGGTTCGTGAAGTTGAAAGATTTGATCTCTCTGATACTGTCAAATTTGCTTTTGTTAAATTTGTTGGTGAAGATATTGCAAGAATGTTTAGAGCTAAATTGGGTACTCACTCCGGTGCCATTAAAAACTTGTTTGCTCCATATCATGTTGATTTGGATTTCACTCTCCAATCTGAAGTCAACAGCACTGCCATTAGAAATATTATCACTACCAACTCTGGTACCTCATCAAGAGTTAGAGATAATTAAGTTGACATTTTAGTAAAAAAGTAAAAAAGATATAATATTATTTAAATCAATAAAGATAAAAAAAACCCATCATTTTTTGTACAATAACAATAATAATATAAATATTTATTTATTTATTTTTAATTTGATTATTCCAACATAAAAATATAAATGTTAAACAAGTAATGTATATTTTTTAATGTTTTTTAGTTTTATTTTATTGGTATGAAATCGCAAGTATTTTACTCGCTAGTTAAATGATTATATATACATTGGCCAGTTTTTTTTTTAAAACCATTAAAGGAATAAAAAATTTTAACCATTTAAAATTGAATCTACTTTCATTCTTTTACCACTTTCTGTTGGTTGAAAAGAAATAACATTTCCTTGTTCTTTTTTAAGATTTTTAGCATAATGTAAACCACAGGCATTGCATAGTCTATATTTAGAAAGTGGAATAAAATATTAATATTATTGTTGGGCAATTCATAAATTAAAAATACCAAAATATACATACGATTTAGTACCATCAGGACCTTTTCTCCATTCTGGTGTATCTGTAGTTTTACAATATAAACAGACATTATTTAATAATCTAGTTGCTTCTCTTCTTTTTTCTCTTTTTTCAGTATTCTTTTCACACTCTGTTCTCATTTTTTGTTGTCTTTCGTCATACTTCAAGGTTTCTGATAATTTTTGCATTTGATTTAAAATCTTGTCAAATGATTCAATTTTTAGTTTTAAATCTGGAATTAAATCAATACATTGAAGATCTGATTTGACTCCTTGCTTTGAAAATTTAATTACTTCACTACCAATATCTTTAACCTATTTAAATTTACTATTAATATTTTGTATTTTTTCAAAAAAATAAAATACACTTACTTGTTTCCAATAATCTCTTAAAGTCTCATAATCTTCTGCTGTGGTTGATTTTTTACCACTGCTATGATGATTATAATAATTATTATTATTATTAAAAATAATTGGTGTGTTGCTATTAAATGAGCTACTGGCACTATTTAAAATTGGTGATTGATTATAAATATCATTGGATGATGGTGATGATGGTGATGACATACCACTATTGATATTGTTACAGTTATTACTATTATTGATATCTCTTTTTCTCTTGGATCCAGAGTTTGATGTAGGGCTAAGTTCACCTGATGATGATGATGATAATGATAAATTTGATGATGGTATTGTATAAGATGATTGTTGTGGTATAATACAGTTGTTATTATTATTATTATTATTATTATTGTTGTTATTGTTATTATGATTACTATCTACATTTTGCATATTTAAATATGATTGTTGATAAGCAAGATTGGCAACATTAAATAAAGCATGTTGAGATTGTTGTTGTACTGATAATGGATTTGAATAAATATTATTATTTGTATAATAAACAAAGTTACTATTATTATTATTATTATTATTATCAAATGAAGTTTGGGTTTCAGAATTGTTCATGATGTTATGATTTATCATTTCTCCACCTACAAAACTATTGTTACTATTATTATTGTTACTATTGTTATTGTTACTAGCCCCACTCTCTTTAGTACCACTAGAAGCGGTGACAGAGGAATATAAAAGTTCTTGAAGAAGCATTTTTTAGTAAAAAAAAAAAAAAATATCTAGTTCAAATTATTTCTCTATTTTTTTTATTTTTGGTTTTCAATATCTATTCTTAAAATTGGTATCAAGTGATGATGATGGCAATGTATTAAAATATTTTTTGCTCGAAATACACATAATACCTAAATTGATTATTACTATTACTATTATTACTATTATTTGATATGTGTAGTTAGTGGTGTGGATGTGAAAATGTCAAAAAAAATATATTCAAAACAAAAAAAACTTTAAAAATTTTTTTAAAAAAAAATATTTGAAAAATTTAAAAAAAACTTTTTTTATTCACCCTCCCCCATATCGATGTGTATCAAAAGTTTTCAAAAAAATCGAATAGATGGCGACAGCGATCAAAATTGTATGTAAGGTTATTTTTCGAGAATTCACATTTATGCAGATTTTAACCATAAAAATTATGTGTGAGTGTGATTCCAACAAAATTTCACAAATTGGCGGTTGTTGTTTGATATTTTTGGCACTTTCAATCTTCTTTTGGGGGTTAACCTCTTTCATAACCAGCTGGCATTTTGTGCCAATGAGAAACTGTATTTTTCTAAAAGGAATAGCCGTTTATAACTATTAGTTATCAAAATATTTTTCTAAATCAAAACTATAAGGCATGCATATGGGTGTGTTTATTAATAATATCTATTCTAAAGTTTTTTTTTGTGTTGTTCACAACATCACATTACTAAAAATAAAAATCTTTCCTGATATGTAATGGGATCTCGAGATACTTTTTTAGCTCGGAAAAAACTCAATACGTGAAAAAACCTCGAATAGATATTTAGTTTTTTTTTTTTCCTTATAAAAAGATTTTTTATGAAAAAACAGAAAGAAAAGAAAATTTGAAAAAAAAAATAAAAAATTTTATTTGAATCGCATTACAATTCATCATCACCATTCTTTTGTTGAAAGTTGACGAGATTGGCCAAACTCATCATGGTTGCAGTTTGAGGTGAAAGCTTTTCTTTTTCTTGATATTGAGATTGTTGTTCTTTTAAACTTTCTTCTTTTTTAATATTCTTTGCATAATGCAAGCCACAAGCGTTGCACAAGGTTTTGTGGCCACCTGGACCTTTACGCCATTCTGGTGTTTCCATGGTTCCACAAAAGTTGCAATATGTACCTTTGCTTTTTGGTGTTGTTACATAGGCTCTCTTTACGCCACCAGCAATTGAAAGATCTTTGTGTAATTTCTCAGCTTTAGTTGATCTTTTCTTTCTGGCTCTGGTTTGAGGTGGAAGACTAAATTATTGAGTATTGATTAGTATTAGAAAGAAAAGAGAAAAAAAAAAAAAAAACCAATGTGTGGTTATAAATACAACTACTTACGATTTTGAAATGTTATTCATAATTTCAATTTCTTTGGCATTGTTTACGACTTCATCAACCTTTTCTTTGAGTTCTAAAATATTTGAAAAATCTTTGGATTTCAAAGTTTCATAGACAAAATGACTTAGATCATTTACATAGTATTCCATCTTTTTCCAATGTTCCTCCATTCTACCATCATGACTATGTGTTAAACCAGAATTGTTGTTGGCATTGCCATTTGATGAGTTTTTCATAATCATAGCTCTAGGTGAATGAGTTCTTGGAGAAGATAGTGGTGTTTGTAATGGACTGACATCAGATACCGATTCTGGAACAAAATATAGTGATCTTGGTGAATTTGTATTTGATGAGCATGATCTTGGTGAATTGGTTTTAAGTTCCAAAAGAGGAATTGGAATTGGATTACCATTGGCGTTACTGTTGGTAATTGGTTTGGTAGTACTTGTTATTGTAGTGTTGCTATTGTTGTTGTTTAAACAATTTGATACATTTGGATTTTGATTATCAACCATACATCTAAGAGATGAAAGAGAGTCAGAGATAGAAGTCAATGTTCTTGGAGATACAAGATGAGAGTTTGATGAAGCATGGACTTCATGTGTAAAATGATGATTATTATTGTTGTTGTTATTATTACTATTATTACTATTAAAACTAGATAGGTTTGATAAATCCAATTTTGAGATTCTTGGAGTGGTATTGGTACTGTTTGGAGGTGAACAAAGGTTGTTGTTGTTGTTGATGTTGATGTTATTTTTAAACTCTATACAATTGTTGTTTCTATTTCCATTTGAAAAGGTAGACATGGATGAAGGAGGTGAGGAGAAATGGTGTTCTTGGGGCGATGATTCAAAGTAACCAATATTTGGAGATAATAAAAATGAAGAACTTGGAGATCTTGGCGAGTGTGGAGTGTTGTACATTGATGATTGGGCTGGTGAAGATGAGTAAATTCCAAAATTACTCATACAAAAACTAGGGGATGATGATGGAACAAATTGATGATTCATTATTACGGTCAGTAATAAAATACCATATACACACACAAATAAATAAATATAAATATATAAATAAATTACAATATATCTAAATTAAGATAATAACAGTAAACAATAATAATAACACACTTTGAGGATATGAATGGTATGAAATAAAATACAACAATGGCGAAGTTAAATAAAATGTAATGCCTTTAATCAAAGGGGGTGGAGTAGGCAATACAATACAATCGGATCAATTTGGGAAATAATAAATTATTAATTGTTGATATGGAAATAGTGAAATGAATTTAACTTTTTATAATACAAAATAAATAAATAAATATAAATACAATGAGGATATATATGTACAGTGGTTGGTGGTGTTGGTGAGTTTTAATTAATAAACAGACTCTTTTAAACTTTTTTGGTTTTTGTTTTTGATAAGTTTGACAGAATATATTTAAATATATATATGGGAAACTAATAAAGTGTAGAAATTACAAAAAAAAAAAAATAAATCAAAAAAATTTAAAAAATATCAATCGCACCTTTTATGATGTTGATCAAAAATGGTGTGTGTGATGAGTGGGGGTGTGTTGAGAGATGTGATGATGGTGAGAGAGATGAACAGAGGTAATGATAGCAACAACAGCAAATATGTGAAGTGTAGTAGTGGTGGTAGGAAGATGTATATAGTGTAGTCAAATATATTTATATATGTCTACGTAATAGATCAAAACTTTAAACTTTAATCTATAATCTAAATTGGGACGAGAATTATTTATGGCTCTATAACTCTGATTTGTTTTGGTAATGTGTGTTGAAGTGTGTGTTCGTGGTGTTTTGGATTGAATAGGGGTGGAAATTTAAAAAAAAAAAAAAAAATCAAAATGTCAATAGTGTGTGAGTCAAATAAAGTAATTATATATGTGTGTCTAGTGTGTGTATGTGATTTATAAATATCTATTTTTAAAATAAAAAATATTTGGATTGTTTGCACGATGAATGATGATGGGTGGGGTTTTAAAGTCTTTGCGTCGTTTTTTTTTTTTATATTTTTTTTTTTTTATTTGGCAAACATTGTTTTCTTCCTCTTTGCTTTTATGATAATGAAGATCTAAAACAGTTTTCAGTATAAAAAAACACTATTGATTTGATCAAAAAATGTGCAAAAATTTGATTTTTTTTGAAAAATTATGTTGACCAAATCTAACCTCTTTGAGACCCCATTGATGACATAGAGTTTGGGCAAATTATTTGGTTTGCATATCGTTTATAATATCCTCTTGTACAAGATTTACCGATAAAACCAGATTTGATTATACACCCACACACTCACAAACGTCAATCATTCTCATTTAAGACCCTTGACGGATCCATATCTTTACTAAAGAATAGGAGAAAAATAAGAATGATTTAATTGATTGATTGATGTTTTTCAAAAAAAACCCACATAATGTCAATAGCTATAGATTCATGATATTATTTTGGTGATTTATTTTGTGACCCACATGCATCACAAATAATAAACAATAAGGACCATGACCATCGATTTATCTTTTTTTTTTTCTCTTTGCAAATATTTCTTAAGGAGGCCCAAGATCATAGTGATATCTATTTTTTTTTTTTAGTAAAAACTTTTTTTTTTTTAAAAAAAAAAAACTATGACCTGAATTGACAAAGACCTTTCACTGAATTTCATAGTTAGGTTAATAGAGTAAAATAACTATAATTCAAATATTCAAATTCAAAATTTCAACCTCTATTTCGAAATCTATCTCCATTCACTCTGTACTCTAAACTACATTTTGTTTATTAATTTTAAACTCTTTTCTCATGAGAAAGGCTCCAAATACTCAATGTGGCCACCTGACATCCATTAAATCTCAACAGTGGGTGATTATAGTGATGAGATGCTGTTACAAGTGGGTATGACCAATGGCAGCTAATTAATTAATTAATTTATTAAAATCAAAATGATTATTTATAATAACCGATACTTGACACTCACTTTCTCTGGCCAAACTGTCAATTTCCCAAAGACAACAATCACCAATGGTGGAAATATTTTTGAAAAAAAAAAAAAAAAAAAAGAAAAAAAAAAAATATGGATAAGTGGAAAAAACTTGTAGGTTTATACATTATCAGTAATTCACTAAAACGCATATCAATCATTACTGTCGTCATGATCGATTCATTACTATTTGATCACAACCACACATCCCACTAACCCACAACCCAACTAACCACCATACCTTTAATATGCGCCGTGGTATTCCCCACACCGCACACCCCATACATGCAGACACTCTGACGACACTCGTGATAGCGTCGACACTGTCGGTTTGGTTGATACAACAAGTTATCGGTAAATCGGTTACTCTTCAACACGCATTACTTTTTTTTTTTTCCAATTTTCCTTGCATGAAACAAGAGTTTGCCGTTTCATAAAAAATTAAAAAAAATAAAATTTAATTTAAAAATAAGAAAAAAAAAAAAAAGACATCGATGAAATGAAAAAAACCATTTCCCAAATAAAAGAGTAAATTTTTCAAATTTGGAAATTCTCTTGCATATCATTGGATGGTGCATTACTGAAAATAATGTATGGACTTCTAAAAAGAATTTTAATTTGCCAACATCATTTCGCGAGTAGCCAATGGTTTTGTTGTGACAGTTTTAATAAAATTAAAATATTCACTATTTCCTTTTAGAATGTACTTTTCTTCAAATCAGGATTGTGCACAAACCAAACAAAAAGGTTTTTTGATAAAAATCTGAATCGATAAAAAAAAAAAACAAAGCGCAGAGGACTACTTAAATCTTTTTAATTTTTTTTCTTTAGTCTTTTTTTAATTGAATTGGTTTCTCATCTCTCACACGCTATAGAGTGAATATAGTAATAATAATTTTAATAATAATATCAATATAATTTTATATAAATTATCATTTGTTGTTTTATTGTTTATTTTCGGTAAGAGATCATGCATATCTATCTATCACATCATCGATTTTTGTTTGGATTTTATAAATTTTATATTTATATATATTCCATATGGAATGCTTTTATCTTGGTTTCAAAAGCCACCTCAATCCAACCATCCATCTATATATCTTTTGTGTTTTTTTCCAATTTATTTTTTTTTAAATCTTTTTATTTTTTTAAATCTTGTTCCATAGGAATATTGATTTTGTAATTGATAAAAAATGATATCAAATTGCCAACAGTGTTCGGATACCGTAAATTAATTAGTCGTTTAAATAACACTTGTCTGCTAAAAACTATTTATTTATTTGTATATTATTATCTCCCTTCAATTTCTTGTCTATCTTGTCAAATCCAACAAATATTATCATTTTTAATTCGTAAATCTAAATTGTATAGTGTTGTAGTTTAAGTTTTATTAAATACTTTTCACCCCTTTTTTTTTTTTACGATTCTATTGCAAAGGTTTTTCTATTATTAAACCTTTTTTCAAAATTACATACTCTTTGTATTTCGATTTTATCTTTTATCGTTTTCTATTTTTATCAATTTCACTTATCACCCCAAAAAAGATTTTTTATCTTTAGGGAAAAAAATGGAGCAGCATCCTGTTACTATTATTAAAAAGGATATTTTGTTCTTTTTATAAATAATGGGGTTCCATAGATTCTTTTTCCCAAAATAAATATTAAAATCTATCAAATATGTACATATAAGTTGACCTCTTTCAACGATGGGTATTTTGATCATCACATCACACACCAAGCACATCAACAACCAATACAATTCGTATTTGAAAAATTAAATACTTTTTATTTATAAATATACAAACACACCACACCCCCACCAACCACATTACACCACCACTCACACACTGTACCATTTTATTATTACAATTTTCCAACACAATTAAATGGTTAAATACATACATATATACCCAACACTCGCTCTCCCTAAATAGCTATTGTTTTTTTTTATAAAAAACAATAAAAACACGTTCATCTGATAATCACAATCAAATTAGATATGTACATTTTTTACTATTGGTAGTATTACTGCTGCTTTTAAAACTACTCTAAATTCTCATACTCTATCACTACACTGTTTTCAGTATACTTTTATCATTATTATCTTGATTTTTATTATTATTTATTTTAAAATACACTCTCTCCGCTCTTGTGTGGATATTTTTTTATTTGTTTTTTAAAAAAAAAGTCAAACAACTGCCCACATTCATAGTTTGAAACCCCACCTTAAGAGTACAATTTTTTTGTTCTTTTTTAACCTACCACCACCATAATTTTTACCCACACACAACAACATTCACACTCTCACACAAAAGTTATTGGGGGTAAATCTAATCTATATATTTATACCACCTACCTACCCTAATATGCACCAAGTTTGTTTAGGAGAATAGTTTGGTTTGATCAATTTCCTCCTACTATGTTTCTGTATTCTCCTATGCACCAATATTTTCCTATTCAGTCTCTTTTTTATTTTGGTTAAATAACAGAGGATGTGGGGGAAAGGGGGACATTTTAAACACCCACGCACACCAAAAAACACATATGCATATTATTAATAATAATATTTTTCCTCTGTATTTTTTAACAATAACACCACCACCACACCCACCACCAAACTCCCAAAAACGCAACAACATTCTTACTCCTACTTTCTATGTACAAACATTAATTCAACAAATTCCACTGGTGCATTAAATATACACATGATAAAATCACTACACAACAAAATACTCTAATTTTGTTTAATTAATATTTATTTATTTAAACAAAATCAAAATCTTTTATTTGGTTTTTTTTGTTTTTTTATTTAATTGTGTTTATACAAGTAAGGTATCAGCAGCAACAGTAGGAGTACTAGTCCATCATCAAAATTCAACATATTATTTTTTTATTTTATTTCTTTCTTTCTCTGGTAGGAAAACTATTGTTTTTTTTTTATTTTTTAAAAATCTGTGTTAAATCTATCAACAGTAATTTTAGCTTTGTATTTATCTACATTTGTTCTTGATGTTGTTTCTTTTCTCAAAGATTAACAGTTGTTAGTTTGCTAGACCATATTAGACTTTTTTATTTTTTTTTTATTTTTTTCAAAAATTCGAATATTTCTATTTTTCAATCGTTGCCATATAAAAAAACAAATATCCCTTCTTTTCACACTCACTCATACAAATCTATCATATCAACCCACACATTTTTGGAAATTAAATATATTTAAAATTAATTAGTTACGCGCACACACATACACACACTCGCAAAAAAACATTTTTAATCAATAATCGATTTATTTTTTTTTATATATTCGCATAGCGATCCCTCTGATAATTATACATTGTTTTTTTATTTTTTTTTTATTTTATTAAATGCGCGTTGTGAGTGTCTCTTTGTTGATAATAAATTTCTTTTTTCACAATTAATTTTGCTGTTTTATATATTCGAACAACTCTCATCACTATCGAAGCGTGTACCCCTATTATATTGATATCGCCCAAACCCTAAATACTCTTTTTAGCTTGTTTTTTTTGTTTTTTTTTTTTTTTTTTTTTTTTTTTTTTTTTTTTTTTTTTACTCTACTTTACTTTCTCCCTCTATTTATTATTTTAAAATTTTTCTCAAGATTAACCTTTAATAGTAAAACAAAGAGCGCAATTTACTAACTGATTCAAAATTAATTTTACAACTATAGTTGAATGATAATAATACTATTTTGAAAAAAAATATCATATAATTTTTATTTTAAAATAGTCTTACATCTCATTCCCAATCTAAATAATATCAACATTTATTACTCGTCAAATAGTATTTTTTAAAAAAACACAACATCCATTTTCAGCTATCATACTTTGTGTGTAATATTCGATCTTTCTATATCTCAATAACAACCTTGTATTTAATTTAATTTCAAACAACAGCAATAACAACAATATTATTTCTTTTATATATATCTTTCCAAAATTATATTTAATTTTTTTAAATATCTCTTTTTATATATTGTGTAATTTTATTCAACAAAAATAGAATAATAGCAATCAATCAAAAATGAAAGATTCAATTATTATTCCAACTGTAAATTTAGCAAATTTAAACAAATCGCCATCAACATCTAATCCTTGCTCACCCCATACAAAATTTGTATCCACTCCATACGAATATGATGGCTGTATGTTGTGTGTCAATGGAACACCTAGTTGTTTACAAAAGAGAAGAGCCACATGGACATTAAAACTTCGTGTCGCTTTATATTGTCTTTCAGTATTACATCCAGAGAAAAAATACTTTAACCTTAAAAAAGATATCTACACCTATGTAGATAGTCATTGGGATCACTTGTCAATAAACACTGCCAAATCTGATCGTTGGAGAAAACAAGTTCAAGATTCTCTATCTCATTGTAGACATTTTGAATCTGGTTGGGATGCAATGGGTTGTAATGGTCATTGGAGACTTATTCAACCATTAAACCCATGGAGTTTACCACCCGATAAGGAAAACTCTATCTATGAAGATGAAGAACTCTTGTGCATGACTCCAGAGAGTGGTCTTTCACCTAGAACAACAAAGAGTCCAAGAGAAGATCCATTATATAGAAATTTCCCAAAGAGAAGACCAATGACAATGAGTGGTAGCAATATTGCAACCGTATCAAGTTTAAATGATGACGAAATTGAAAATAGAAAGAGAAAGGCTTCCGATGAAGAAAGATACACTGAAGAGGAATTGGTTTTATTAAAGTACTCTCCAATGATTTATTCTGATACTCCTTCTCCAAAATGTAGAACTCCACGTTCAAATAATTCTTCAACCACTAGCCCATCTATTTTGGGCAACTCTCCATTATTAACCTCCAATGGTACTCATTTCTCCTTGGCCAACTTTAATAACAATTTAACCCTTAATAGTCCATCATCAAATAACAACAATAGTTTATTAAATCCAAACAATAGTGGTAATAGTATTCCAACAAATATAACCATTTTGGAACAAAACACAAACATTAATAACTCTCCACCACAATCAATTAGTCCATCACTTCAATCCACTGGAAACTCTTCTTCTCCACCTCCAATCCCAAGTAATCCATTCTCTGCTGCCACATGGAAAACAACTACCAAACAAACAACTTTATTCAGTACCGAAGAATGCTTTAAAGTATCCCCACTTCCAAATCCCTTCTCTTCCATGGCTGCCAAATCTAATCTCCCAGGATTCTCAATCTCAAACAATAGTACTCTCAAAGTTCCATCTGAATTATTAAAGTCTTCAATCAATAATTCAATTCATCTCACAAACTCAAACAACAATCATAGTGGCAATAGCTCCCCTGTTAATATTGTCAATGGTAACAATGTTTCATCAAGTCAACAAGACTCTCAAGTTGGTACCCCAACCCAATCATCAAATTTGACAAAGTTACAACAACAAAACTTGATTTTAAATTGCACATATTAATTGAGTTGGTTATGGAGAAAATTTAGAAATTTAGAAGTTATTCTACGATTATGTTTAAGATTCATATAGATCAATTACATTTTAACAATTTCAAATCCCTTTTTTTTCTTTTCAACAACTTACAACTCCTCCACGCTCTCTAAAAATATATATAAACATATAAATATATTAAATAATAATTAATATGGATGTAAATAATAATCTTTTGTAAAATAATACTACGCACGCGCAAAATATATACACGATCCAATTCAACAAATAATCAACTCCAAACCAAATAATTAAATTTAATATATATTTTTTTATTAGTTTTAGTTTTTTTTTTCCATAAATTAATTTCTAAAAAACAACCAACAATATATATAATTACTTTTATATACTAATAATCAAATGTATAATATTTTATAAAACACTTTCTTTTTTAAATTAAAAAAGAACTTTATGTGTTGTTTTTTCAATCCTCATTAAAACAAAATAAAAAAAAAAAATACAAATAACTCCTATAAAATAATATTCTTGTCTTTTTTATAAACTTAATCTGAATTCAAATATATATGTTGACACTAATATATTACATATATTTATTTTATTAATATTATTCTTCTTTTGCTTTAGAAGCTCTTGATGATCTTGGTGAACTTTTACCACCTTTGGTGAGATAAGTTTTAATATAAAAGTTGATAAAGAGAATCAAGAAAATCAAATTGTTGATCATGGTAAAGAAAAATGGACCCCATCCTTTGCATGAATGTTGAATAATACCAGTGACTGATGAAATTGAAATATCTTGAAGGAGGAATGGAATTGAGAGAATAAATGACATAGTGAATTGGAATAATTGACCAGAAGTTAAATATGATTTCCACCAAATTCTAACGCTTGGATTAAGAGAGGTTCTAAAGAAATAGTAGTACATGAAAATGTGAACAAGAGTATTGGCAAATAAACCAACACTACCATAGGCAACACCTTCAGGTAACCAAGTCCAAACAATTAATACTACAATAGAGTGATGCCAGATGTGAAGGAAAATCAATGGTTTCTTTTTCAATACAATGATAAATGTATCAATAAATTCATAGAATTTACTAACAAAGTACATATAGTGCCAGTAAAAGACTCTACCAGAGAATGGATTGGCTTTTGGTGAACAAAATAATGCATTTACACCATGTTCAGTTTGAGTGAAAAGGAGGAAAAGGTCATAGCAAATACCAACAAACATACCCAATGACCAAATACAAAGGATTAAATTATGTAATGCTGAAAATCCTTGAAGTGATAAACCTTTAACTTTTGATCCACTTAATAAAAACTATTTTTGTTTTTATATATTAGTATTTAGATAAAGTATTTATGATTAAAAAGCTTACTTTTAAGAAATAAACACAAAAGAGATAAGAGAAAATTGCCATAAAAATAAAGTTTTTGTTGGAGAATGGAGTAACACCTTCGATATATTGAAAGTTTTCAGATGGAATCAATTGACTCCAATCCCATTTGCTATAATCAACTTTGAAAAATGATGAAACATCATATTCAGTTGGTAAAAGTGATTTTAAATAATCAGTTGGTACAAGACTAAAATAGTCTACAGTTGCCTAATATTTCATATGAAAAAAAAAAATATAAAAAAAAATATTTTTAGTCAGAATAATTACGAGATTAGATGTTTAGTGTGCACTATTTGATTGAAATAATTACCATTATAATACAATTTTATTTATAATTATAGAAGATATATGATATAATTATAGAATAATAATAATTTTTATAGATACAATATTTGTAGTATTACAAAAAAGAGAAGATGAAGAATTGAAAAAAATAAAAAAAAAAAGAGAAGATGAAAAAAAGCTAGAAAAAATGAAAAAAAAAAAATGAAAAAAAAAGACTCACATTTTTGGACTTTGATCGCTCTTTTTTTAAAAATATCTTTGACGGATACACAAAGTTGATTGAAACCTTTTTAAAAGATTTTTATTGTTGTTATCATTGATTTGAGTAAGTAGAAAAAAAAAAAAAAAAAAGAAAATTAAACTAATTGCACAAAATCCACTCGCACCATATTCGATTTCAAATCTCGCAATCATTTTTGAATCAAATCATGTGTTTTGTGTGTTGTGTTATTTTTACCATCAAAATTTGAAAACTGTTATGTGTTTGAAATTGTTGTATCCAACAATTTATCGTTAAAATTCATGTTGTTTGTTGCGGGACTATCTTGATGTTGTATGGAATAATAATAATATGTTAAACCATATTCTGCGAAGTATAATATGGAGTGATCTAACAAATACTATCAGATAATAGATATTTAAAATGTCTTTTATTCTGATCATTTACAAACATGAATTATATATTAGTTTTCAAGGATGTGCATCTTTTTTTTTTCATTTAATACCTGGGCGATTTTTTTTCAATTTTTTTATAAATAAAATTAAATATTTCAAAAATTCGAAATTATTAATAGGTATCACGAGTGTCCCCATCAAACAAGAAATTGAAACACTTTGTTTAGGAGATATATTCTAGTTAATTGTTATTATTGATTGATAACTAAACCCTATATACTTTGTGCGTAGTTTATTTTTAATTTTTAGAGATGGTCAAGTTTTGCGTTTGTATGGATGGTTCTGAAAAAGCCCATGCTGCCTTTTTGGTATGTCGAGAAAGAGATATAATATCAGCTGATATGTCAGTTATTGCAACAATAGTTACTTATACAACTTTTCATTAACTTTTTTTAAATAGAGGGCTATTTCTCTTTGTAAGCCAGAAGATACTATTATTACTTTGGTTGTTGTAGATTTTGTTCATTATATGATGTCAAACCCTAAAGCAAATGAATTAACTTCCTTTACAAATATGAAACAAGAGATGTTGGAAAACGGTGATAAATTAATTAAAACTTATGAAGATTTAGCTAAAGATGAATATAATGTATGTAGGAGAAGTATTATTATTGCTATTATTGTTATTATAAAGATTGATTAGCACATTATTAATATATATCTATATTCAATATTCATAAACATCAGATTATAAACTATAGTTCTATAAAATTAGAAGGAAATCCAAGAGATATGATTATGAAAGTTGTTGATGAACAAAGAATCGATGTTTTATTACTTGGGGTTGTTGGTTTAATGAACGGTGAAAAGTAAGTATTTGATGAATATACCTTAATGATTAAATGATTTAATACCATATCTCTAACTTGTATCCTTTATTAAACTTGTATTTAGTATTTCTATGGGTAGTACATCTAATTTTTGTATTAGAAATTGTCATTGTGATGTTTTATTATGTAAATAAATAAAGAATAAATAAAATTGATAAAAAGACAATATTTAATCCAAAGCCTTGGTAGTTGTGTTTATATACCATTTCATGTTCAATATTTGGTATTTTTTTTAAAAAATAGTTTAGAACAACAGATAAGCTTTACTGTATTGCTGACTCTGCCAACAACTGGTATTTCTTTATCAACATAAATTGTTTACAGAGTCTCCAGTACAAGAATGCATTATCAAGACCTGATGTGCTGAACCGGCTAACAACTTGATCATAGTTTGATGTTGGTAATAATATAACAACTTATAAACAAAGAATTTCTGGTAAAAGAATGCATGTATATGATCTGAAGCCGTTAACAACTTCAAATGAAAATTAAAATTTATTTTTCAAAACTTTTTTTTTTAAAAAAAAACGAATGGAATTCCTCGGTTTTTTTTTCCTTTTTGTTTAGATTATTACTACTGCGATTGTTTACTATTATTATTCGATAATTTAAACAACAAATACAAGTAATAGAGAAATGGACATGGATATAGATAAATCAAATATAAAAAAGTCAAATAAAGACTTGTTGTTATTAGAAAAGAGTAGTCAAACTGATAAATCACCATTTTTAATAGATAATGACAATAAAAACAACAATAATAATAGTAGTTCAACTACAAATAGAGTTAAGCCTACCTTTTCGAGGTTACCAGAGAGTTCATTATTAAGTAGAGTTAAAGATTTCTTACCAAAATTAAAAGAGGCAAATATAGATTTACAAAAAAGAATGGATAATAATGAGGATGTTAGTATTGAAAAAGTTAAAAAAGGTGAAGAACACATTCAAATGGTAAATATAGATTCGTGGTAGTAGTAGTAGTAATCGATTATTGATCCTAATAACTCCATAATATATAGAATTTAGCATTGGGTGTTTTAGAACAAAAAGAAGGTGTAACTGAAGAAAATATAGTTTTAAATAATACAAATAAAAAGAAATCAATTGTAGAATTAGATAAAGAAGAGCAGGAAAAGGAGACAAGAAAAGATAAAAAGACAAATAATGATAACAATGAACAACAGCAACAAGCAAACAATATTTTAGAATTTTTAAATACTCCATCAAATGTTATGGATAAATTTGGTTTAATTTTAGAGAATGAAGATGATGATCAAGACAGTGATGATGATGGTTTTAATAATGACGACAATGAACGTTTAGAACCAATAGAAATAAAATATTAAATATGTACATATAATAGTTTTCTTTTTTTTTTTTAATTAATTAATTAAATGTATATTTTTATTCAGATGGTTTAGTAGAACTACTATCCCCATTATTATTATTATTATTGTTGTTATTGTTGTTCTCTAAAATTTGAATCAATTCTTTAAAATCATCAACAGTTAAATCATAGTTTTTGTTACAATAAATACAATTGAGTTGATTGTGATTATGAGTTGATAGATATTTTACTTCATCCAAACCCAATGTTAACAATTTTGATTTAAATGATTTTGCACTACAACGACAAAAGAAATCAATGATTGTGTTTGTAATTTTTGTAATGGGTTCTTTTTGTTTGCTATTGACTGACAAGATATCGAGTATTTCATCTAGTGATTTCTTTTCTTTTACAAACAAATCATACAATGACATTGATTTAATTTCAACGACTAAATCTTCAAGTTCCTTTTCAGTGGTAAAAGGTAGAGTTTGTACAACAAGACCACCATTGAATTCTATGGAATCTGTTTCTGTAGACACTATGTTTTCCAATGTAATGTAGGATGGGATTTGTTCAGACTTGTCAAAATAAGTTTGAAACTCTTTACTGATTGTTAAATCTCCACCTTCGACATAACTATCGATTGGTTTAAGATTACCATATAAAATCTTTGAAAAGTGAAATATAGCTTTAGTGTCTACGTCTTGAGGGGCTTCATCTCCATTTACTAAATAGCCTCTAACTTCACCGACATGAATAGCTTCTGCATAAACATTCTATAAGTATATATGGATATCTATCATTAATATCAAATGTTTGTGTTATGTGTAAAAGGTATATAAAAATTACTACACATACAAGTGGATTCTTATTTGAAATGATTTGGGCAGAAATTCTTTCTTCATCAGATAAGAATGAAGCGCACATTGAAACACCAGACATTAACTTTCCAAGAGTTTGACTGTCAGACAATGATAGATTGTGTTTTGTTTTTGCAGTGTTTGCAGATTTTGTCAAGTTTATAATTGAGAATCTAAATTTATCATTGTAGGCTGTTAGAACCTGATCTCTTGATCTCTAGAAAACAAAATATTAATCATTAGTATTAAAATAGCAGTAGTAGAGGTAGTAACGATATCATATGCCACATACTTTATATTCTAAAACATTCTTTTTCAATTGTGCAACATCAACCTTTTCATCTTTATTTGTGTTTGCTGTACAATAGTAATATTTGTTGACATTTCCAATACCACCACCAATACTCTTACTATTATCAATTAAACTATTCTTTTGTGTGAATGCATTTGAAATCGAAATAATAGATCTTCTTAACATCTCGAGAGAAATAAATATGAAAATGACAAAAAATTTCTTTTTTTTTTTTATTTTTATTTTTTTTACTTGATCAATTGGGATGGAAATTTTTTTTTAAAATATTCGATTATTGATAGATTAGTACATTCATCCAACGAGCTTTGGTACAACTCGGGTGACTCTATTTCCAAATGATTGTTTTGTAAAAGGTATCTAAAGAGTGGATAGTTTTCAAATCTAATTAATTGATCTATAAAATCTTGATTATTGAATATTGATGCTATAGTTGGGAATTTCTTGTTTAAAAAATGTACAACCGATATATTGGAATTTGCTAGATATCTAATTAGATTTCTGTTCATTTTAGGTTTGATTATGCCCAAAGAATACAGATATTTTAATCTTGATAAACAACCATTTTGTATACATTTAAGAGTTATCCATTCCGTACTAAAATTTGGTTTTATAACGATCTTTTCAGCAACATATTTGAGAAGACTCTTATCATAAGAGTTTGGAGAGCCAATAATCGCTGTAAGTTGAGAATACCAAAACTCTTCATAACAAAAGTCTATAGTCTCAAGACACTCGATAAATTCCTTGGAGGTTTTTTTATCAAGAATGATTTGTCCCCGAGTCATGAAGTGTAGCTGACAAAAACGAAAATTGTAACCATTTTGAATGAGAAATTCAATAGTTTCAGTACAGCAGTTTTGAAAAGCTATATCCACAATATCACCAAGATCCCAAGAGTTGGGAAGATAAACAATTTGGGGTACATTGTGTTCTATTTCTGTAAATTGAAATCTATTTCTGTATTTTTTGAACAATTTTAAAAGTAAATTGCGATATAAAAATAAATTGTCATCATGTCTTCCAATAAAATCAAATTTAATCAAAAATGGGATTGCATCAAAACCTTTATCCATTAATTTGCATAAAAACTCAAAATCAAGCCGAGGTAATGCATCTGGTTCTGGATTGAAATTTTTGATTGATATACTGAAATCATTTAGCATATAGTTTGGTTTCCATTCAAATAAATACTCCAACATAGGTTGAGAAAATCTATCTAATGCAATCTGAAAGGTGTTTTCTATATCTTTATCGTTGATGATAAAAGTTTGATCATTTTCAATTATAGTTTTTAACATTAAAACTTTCTCATCACCACTTGATTTTAAAAGAGTAAAAAGCCATTCTTTCTTATTATCTATTGTAATTGATTCATTATTGTTCCATAAAAATAAAAAGAGTTGTAAATCCCTAATATTTCTATTCTTTAAAATACAATATTCTAATTTAACACTATATCCTTGTAAAATTTGTTGAATATCATTAGTGAAAATTGAAGGATGACCACTTTGTAAAACCAATTCCCATATTCTTTTAACCCATATTTTATCAAGTGGTTTATGTAAACTCTGAATTATTAAATCTAATGAGGATGGAATATGATTGAAGTTTAATTTATATAGATATTCTGTATCAAAATAACCACACTCTAGTAATAGGCCAATGATTTCACTCTTTACAGGTGTTATTGTTTTGTAAACTTGATTCAAAAACTGAGGTGGTTTTAGATTGTATAAATAACCTTTATGGAAAAGGGTTTTTATAGGCTCTATAAGGTTATCATTTAAACATTGTAGAATAACATCGTCAATCGAAAAGAATTCTGGGAATCTATCAAACAGCCATATGAATAAATCTTGATCTCTAACACCACAAATAACTTTTAAATAGTCTCTATTTCTATTAATGTTTAAAGACAATACTTGGCCACTTTTAATTTTATCTGAAAGTATTCCCAAATGATTATTGTTAATCATCCATCCAACATCATCAATGTCTGTATATTTTAATGAATTTCTATTTTTTTGAATTTCATTTACTATTTTAAATATTTTAGCCGATATAAAATTGTTATTAAATACTAGAGAGTAGAATTTATACTCCATTTTGAATAAGGTAAAATGAGTAATTCTTTTTTTTTAACCACATTCATAATTATTTCAACTGTTTTTAGGTGGGAATTTATACTTTTTTACAAATTCAAATTCTAAATTTAGCATTTTTCAACCCTCAAAGTTTGCAAGTGAAAGTGGCGCCATTTATTGGTTTTTTTGTGAATAAAAACTGGGTTATTAAGGTTAATCCTATAAATAACATAGTGGGTGTTTTTTTTTTTTAAATTATTCATATATATATAAAGTGAGCACATAGGTGATCAATTATTAATTTAAAACTAATGAATTTATTTAGATATCAAACACTGTTCCCTTTAGATATCATATATAAGTAAAAATAAATGGAAAAAAAAAACAATAATGATAAATTTATTGATTGCATTATTGAATATCTGTAAAGTTGCACATACCTAATCTACTGATGTTGAAGATATAATCACCATTTAGAAGTGCATTTTGGTTTGTAAGGAGAAAGGGAAAAAGGTTGTATCCGCAATAAGCCACATGGTAGGGCGTTTTACCTTCATATTTGTTATGAATATAGTCTCGGTACTAGATAGACTCCTCTGGGCCATCAGACATTATATCTACGGTATATATTCTTGGGGGAAGATCTTCAAAACTAGCATTACAGACCACCATAAATTCAAAGCTTTCTTTTTTTTTAAAATTCATTTTATACACTAAATTTTTATCATCAACAGATTTTGTGGCAGCTAGTTGTTCCCATGATTCTCCATTTTTAATATAAAACAGGGAGATAAAATAAAATACTTTTGTGATTGTTTTAAAATGATTCTATATACAATTGCCTTTTTGAACAGTATCATTGTGATCATTACCAATTATGTTATTTATCTTGGAATCTCATAACAGAGTAAAGTGATACTTACAAAACCGCCAATCACATATTATGCGTGTATATCGTCTGGTACTTGATCTCCATTTACTAACTTCACCTATGTGAATAGCTTCAGCATAAACATTATATAAGATTTTATGAATACATCAATAAAATCAAATTTGGTTTAATTTTTTATTTATTTTCTTTTAATTTTTCAATAATTTGGCGATTATATCTGTCAGGTGTCATGATGGGGATATCAGATTTAAAAATATTAAATATAGGTTGACACACCTTTAGTCTCTTCTTTAATTGAGGTTCTGGATTTCTTAATGAAACATCTTTTCCATATAATTTGACACATGGCCGATGTATATCAAAATGATTTTCTAAACAATTTTTTTGAATATAGTTCTCCACAGTTGCTAAGATATCAAATGGTTTATTGTCCGGGTCAAAAATTTGATTAGCAAAATCGGTTACATCATCAAGAGAGTATTTGGGATGTAACCTTGAAGTAAAAAAATTCATTTCAAGTTTTATGATATAGATTTCATTTAAAATGTACTGATCCTCTATTTCATACCAAGACAAAAAGGAACAACTATGTAGCAATGGTTTGTCTTTTGAATCTATTGTAAAGCAATTAGAAAATATTCATTGTTTAATTATGAGTAATTACCTTTTATATCTCTAAGATCATTGATAGTTTGATAAAGGTTTTCTGAAAAATCACAATATGCTACAACATAATATTGGAGATCATCAATGATCCATGGTTCAAAGATTACGAATAAGGCTTTTTTGTTAAACATTAAATCACTCGGAATAAATCCTTTTTCATCAGTAGCCTCCATAAATTTCCAATTAGAATTTATAGATTGTTGATAATATGAACCTACTACTCTGGACATTTGTAGCACATGTAGTTTATTTTTTTTTAATTGGTGTTAAATTGATTTGGAGAAAAAAATTGTGTTGATGAAGAAAAAAAACAATAATTTTTTTTTAAAGCATCCTTATTGTGTATTATTTTATTGTCATGTGAAATTAAAAAATTTCTGACCCCACTCTAGTGGTATAAAAATGTTTGTTAAATGATTCAAATTTATTAATTTTTTTCAATAAAATATTTCATCTAATTTTACCATTTTTACAAGTTGAGGGGATGGACTGCCTATGCTTTGTAAAATCATTGGGAGTTCCGAAACAGCAGCACCAGTCAGATATGTTTCATAAATCTGGGATCCTGCAAAGCAGCAGCACCATTTGCAACGACTCCACCAACTACTATACCAAACCCCTTTAAGAATTGTGTGGGTCATAGAGGGATCTTTTTTTACTGTTGGTGGGGAGTTTGGAGGTTTACTTGGTTGAACTGGAGGGGTTTTTTGTTGGTTGTGGTGTAGTAGTTTGATTTACTTTGATAGCTGGAGGGGGTGGTGAACGTTTGGGGGGTTCCGCTGGGCCAGCTGCACCACGCATATTATAAGGTACGATTGAAAATCTGACAGGAGCAACTGGTCCAGGTTGTGGCACACCTTCTACTCTGGTAGGGTTAACAGAGCTTGGTATATTATCATCCAATCGTGGATTAAATAATTCTGCTTGTGGGTTAAATACCATTGGATGTGGATTTGGGTTAGTTAAGATTGGATTTGGTTGTCCATAAAAACTATAAAAAGGAGGACATCTTTGATGACCAAGAGGATAGTAAGGTTGACCTACGTCTCTTGGTAAACTAGCAATGAAATTCTCAAAACTAAATAAAATATCGAATGGTCTTCCATTTGGATCATAAGTGTTACCTGGAACGTCTGGTCCACCTGCCCCTTCTTTATTAATTGTAGTAACATAGGTGGTTGGAAGCAAAGTTTCAAAAGCATGTGAATCTTCACATAAAATACCAGGTAAGGGGTACCAGGCTATAAAGCTTGTATTTTCGAATCTCTTGATCTAAAAAAATATTAAAATTTTATGAAGATTGGTATCAAAATTATTATACATACTACGGTGAGTATTCATACAAGAATTCATATCTTTTGGTGAATGACCAATATATGATACCATGTAATACCTCTGCTGATACAGTTGACATAGCTCAAAATAAATATAGATTCCACCAACTTTAGTATCTAAGTGGAGTAGGAGCATTCATTTTTGAAAAACGCCATCTCGTATTTCGGGTTGAATAAAAAAACTAGCAAAAAGTCTACTTACAATAAAAAAATCACCATATATTAATAGTAAAAGTATAATCAATTTCATTTTGAAACAATTTTGTCAATCTTTTTTCAAAATGTTTCACTTTAATTAGCATTTTACTTTGATATGATTTGAATCATGGCGTCAATATTCTATTATACTTGTAGAGAAAGAAAAAAATTGGTAATGGTCACAATGGAGATAATAAAATATAAAAGGTAATTTCATATAGAATCATATTGAAGTTATTAACACACACAAAATAAAACTAGACAAATTTTATGAAAAAAACACCCATCCGCCTGTCATAATATATTGATTTTTGTTTTGAGGGGGATATTTTGTATTTAGCAATCCGATGGATTTGCTATTCTTAACGGAGAGAGTAAATAATTTAATAGGGTTCAATGAATGAGAATTTTACCAATATTCAATACTCATAAAGATAGTCAATAGAGTTGTCCTAATAAGTCTATTTTTACTTGTCTAGTATTGTTATTAGTTATCAAAGGTTTTGAGTTTGAATGAGGGGATACTCTGCATACGATCACTGTCGATGGAGCTATTGATGACCCGCTTCTACTGGATTATCGGTTACAGGTTCATATGCTACACTAGAATAAGGTATTAGCTGTTGTTCGATGAAAGGATAAAATCAAAGAAACACATGGAGTTATTTTCCTCGATAATTATATAATAATAATTATAATATTTAATAAATTAATAACTATAATTATCGAGGAAAATAAAAAGAAAATTGTTTATTTAGGTAGGGATAAAATAAAAGGAGAATTATTTGGTGATGATAGTGGTGGATGAAAAAGAATTTAAAATTTAATTATCATATGAATCAGAATTGGTATTACCATTTCCATTAGAGTTACCAATTGGTGAGTCTGATCTTTTCTTTTCATTACCATTTCTTGATCTAGAACGATCTCTAGATCTTGAACGATCGCCGTTATTTCTTTCTCTTGATCTATCTCTTGGTGATCTATCTCTTGAACGATCTCTGTCATTGTTTCTGTCGTTATTGCCATTATTATGGCTATTGTTATTGTTGTTATTATTATTATTATTTCTATCTCTTGATCTATCTCTGTCTCTTGATCTATCTCTATCTACTCTATCTCTTGAACGATCTCTGTCATTGTTTCTGTCTCTTGAACGATCTCTATCTCTTCTACTATCTCTTCTATCTCTTGAACGATCTCTTCTATCTCTAGAACGATCTCTAGAACGATCTCTTCTTGATCCACCTCTATAATCTCTCTTACGATCTCTTCTATCTCTAGAACGGTCTCTTGAACGATCTCTAGAACGAGAGGATGATCTATATCTTCTCTTTGGTGATCTTCTACTATCTCTGCTGTCTCTTCTATCTCTTGAACGTGATCTACTAACTGATCTTGAACGTGATCTCTTTCTATAACGTGGTGGATTTGGACAATCTTTGACCCAATGTCCTTCCTCTCCACAAGAGAAGCACTTGTTATCTGCTAAAGATTTGTAAAAAAAAACAAAGTTAATATTATATTTCCAATTTTGTATATGATATTAGATTTAATAAAAAAAAAAAAAACAATTTCTTTAAATAACCAAGTAAACAGATATCTAGTAAAACAAAGTTATTATATAATATATAGAGAAAACAAATATATACATCATTATTTCTTTGGGGGGAATTTGGGAGAGATCTCATAGCAGGAGCACGAGAAGATTAGGCAGAGAGAGAACACAGAAGACACAATGGAGAGAAGAACAGATATAGATGAATAGTAGGAGGTAGGGGAGTAGAGACAGACAAACACAAAAAGGGAGAAAGCTCACAGCAATAGCAATGCAATAGATATCAATTTAGATATTAGAGAGACTAGCAGCACAGTATTTAGGTAGATAGTTATTATCTAGCACATAAAGGAATAGAGTATATAAATTGTATATATAAATGGGGCCCTTTTATATACATCTAGCACTCTTGGTGGTCATGACACACACTACTGGCATAGCTTAAAAGAGAGAGAGAGAGACCTTTTGGATTATTGTTGTTGTTATTATTATTTATAATATATTATTATTGCTAAATATATTAAACAATAAGTAATAGATTGATCAATTTTTATAGGTAGTAAAGTAAATAAACTCATTATTATAATCATCTCATGCTATTGCTGTTTATATTTTAATACAACCTTTGAAAACTACAAGATACAAACAAATAAACACTACATAGATATATTATTGATGCTGTAATAGTAATAATAATAATAGTAATAACTTACCAGATTTACCTCCTTTAGCCCACTCTACAGTAATCTTGTGACCAAGACAAGAGGTACCATTTAAAGCCTTTAATGCATCATCAGCATCTTTTTTATCTTTAAATTCAATAAAGGCAAAACAACGACCACCTGTTTTCTTTATATCATTTCTAGTGATGTTTCCATATTTTGAAAAAAGATCATTTAGATCTTTTGGTATAGTATCTTGAGATAATCTTCCTAAAGATTATAAATAAAATATATGTTATTATATATTCATTCCTATCTCTCTCACTCTCAAACACACTTACCAATATACAAAGACATGTTATTAATTTATTATTAATAAAATCACACCCACTAAAAGAGAATGCTGTTATAAAATACAATAAAGAAAAGATATAGAAATAATAACAATAGTAATAGTATTTATATATACAATGATATTAAATATCTATAAAACAACAACAGCTGCACTACTCTAATATATAGATATAATTAAATATATATTAAATTTACTCGTGTGAAATGGGGTGATCCCTCTCTTGTGTAGCAAAAAAAAAATAAAAAAAAAGATTTTATTGTGAAAAAGGGATAAGGAATTTTTTTTTTTATTTGGCCAACAACGGAGTGTTTTGTAACGTTTTTGCATGAAAAAAAACTTGAAATTTTCTCAAAGAAAAAACAGAAATATCTTTTTAAGTGTATGCTGGATTTTGCAATCTTTTTACTTGATGAATATAATTTAATCATCATTATTAGGTTTAAATCAATGAATAGTTATTTGTATAGTAATCCATCATTCATTTATATTTTTATCATACAAAATTACTTTACAAGAGGAAAAATAGCGTGATAAATATTTATGTGTCGATAACGACTGGAGTGGGAACATAAAAATAAAGATCTATCTTGGTTTTCGCTGATTCGTTTCGTCTTTGATCATTTTTAAATATTTTTTTTATTTTAAATATTTTTGAATTTTTCCTCTTGAAAACTGCGATGTGACGTAAATGAAGAGTGGTCTTCTTTCATAGTTTTATATATAGGAGGATATAGAGTGTTAGTTTGATGTAATATACTCACTACATAGATGAATACCAATAGTAATAGTAATAATAATGAACGGCTTACTAGGCCGATATATGATGTACCCGAACCAAAAATAGTTAGTAGAGTGTTGATGGCAAGTGTCGGATTATTATGTAAATTTTGGTTAGGATTCAATACAGTCACTGTTCACAATGGTGATTTATTGACACAGCAAGTTGAAAAAACACATAAGGAACGCAATCCATTGATCACTGTTTGTAATCATATTTCAAATTTAGATGATCCCATTTGTTGGGGCATTTTACCAGTCAATTTAATATGCAATGCCTCTTCGGCAAGATGGACTCTTGGTGCATCAAATATCTTATTTTCAAATCAACTTCGTAGTAAGTTTTTTGAATTGGGAAAATGTGTATGTGTGATGATGGTGATGATGATGATGATGATGATATAGTTTTTTCACATTCAACATACATTAATTCAGTTTTGTAATGATAATAGATAAAAATAGTTAGAGGAGATGGTATTTACCAAGAAGGTATGACTGAAGTGATAGATAGATTAACAGAAGGACAATGGCTAAATATCTTCCCCGAGGGCAGAGTCAATCAAAGTGGATCATTGTTATATTTCAAATGGGGTGTAGGGAGAATGGTTGCAGAGTGTTTTAGAAAGACAGGTATAACACCAACAGTATTGCCAATCTATCATAATGGACTCCAACACTCTATGCCATTGGGACAGAAAGCAATTCCTAGACCATTCCAAAAGTTGGATATATTTGTTGGTGAAACAATAGATTGTGAGCCAACAATCAAACAATTTCTTTTTGATAATAATTTAGATAATTTGGATTGTTTGCAGGGCAATGAAGCCAAGCAAAAGGAGCTCTATAAAAACATTACAACACATATCCAAGATAGATTCCAATCTTTGGAATCCAACTCTAAAAACAAATTAACACTACGTGAGCGATTGGAACAACATCAACACAAGATCGCTGGTAAAAATGAATCACCAACTTTTACTTCACTTTTGAATCAAGATGATTGGAGATTATTATTATAAACGATCTTCAATTTTGACTCAACAATCTATTAATTCAATCAATTAACATATACCAATATAATAAACCTGATGCGGTAAGCATTACTCGATTTCTTTTTTTTTAAAATTTAAATATCCTTATATCTTGGATAAAAGATTAAAGACTTGCTTGTTGTTTAATTTATTATAAATTAACTCAAGTTCTATAGTGTGAATTGGCTTTAACATATTCAACGGTTAAATCACTTGTCCACATGGAATAATTGGCAGTACCTTGGTTGAGATCAACAATGATACCAATATCTTTGTTGGCCAAGAGTTGAGCGGCTCTATCTTCGTTTTTGGGAGTTGGTTGACCATCTTTGAGGAATTGCATACAAATGGAAGGATCATTCTTTTTGCCAATACCAATATCTTTGCCATCACCATGAGAGAACCACATAGAGATTTTAGATGGAATAATGTCGGCACCACTGGCACCAGCAGCAGCTAAAACACGACCCCAATTGGCATCTTCACCATAGATTGCAGTCTTTACCAATGAGGAGGTACAAATACTGTTGGCAACAACTTTACCAGCGGCTTCATTTTCAGCATTGAGTACAACGACACTGATAAATTTAGAGGCACCTTCAGCATCTTTGACAATCATTTGTGCAAGCTCGGTAGCAGTTTCACGAAGTGCTTGTTGTAAGAGAAGGAAATCTTGAGATTTTTGATCAGTGATCATTTTGTTTCCAGCCATACCATTGGCAAACACACAGACAGTGTCGTTGGTAGACATATCACCATCTACACTAATAGAGTTGAAAGAGTATTGAATTGAGTGTTTTAAAGCTGGTTTTAAACATTCTGCGCTAATATTAGCATCGGTGCAAATGGTGCACAACATTGTGGCCATGTTTGGATGAATCATACCAGCACCTTTACAAATACCAGAGATATTGACTTGCTTACCATCGAGTTCAATGGTTTTTTGAACCAATTTATGAACATGATCAGTAGTCATAATAGCTTCAGCTGCTGAAACCCAATCATTATCTTTTAATTGAGATGTAGCCATTTGAATACCTTTTTCAACTTTTGTCATATCTAATTGTTGTCCAATAATACCAGTTGACTAATAGTTGTGTTTTGTATTAATAAATGTAAATAAAAATAACTGACATATATCAACATACCATAACCAATGATGGTTGTTTAGCTTTTAATAAAGAAGCAGAGAGATTAGACATTGTTGCAGCATTTCTATCACCTTCTTGACCAGTGCAAGCATTGGCACCACCTGAATTGATGATTAAAGATTGAAAACCAGAATTATGATGTTGATCAATCAATGATTTACTTAATAATACTGGTGCTGCTTTTACTTTATTTTCAGTAAATACAGCTGCAACATTACATTCTTTTTCAGAATAGATTACACAAATATCTTTGTTACCACTTTTCTTTAATCCACAAGCATAGGTACCTGTTTTAAAGCCTTTTGGTGGTAAAGTAGTCTAGATATATTAATTGATTGATTGATTAATATCTCCAAGTGTATTGTATTGTAAAAGTGGTATCCAGAGAGATATGATTATCATAGATAGATAGATAGATAGATAGATACATTTTTAATTGTAGAGTACCATCTAACAAATGAGTTTAATTGATTTGTTTTCTTTAAAGCAAACATTATTATTAATTATAGTGGTGAAGAGAGAGAGAGAGGAAGGAAGGAGTTGTAAAGTGTGTTTAGAATTGAAATGAAGTTGACTGGGAGGTACTGCGCTACTCTATAATCTACACCCAATTAATGTGTTGTATGCACTGTACAAGTAATGCTACTTTAATACAAGTACTAATAAATTAAATTCAAACGATAATATTTTTTAGAAAAAAAAAGAGCTACAAATAATTAGTATACTTCACTAATTCTTTGACTGTTGTTTGTGTTTAAGATAGACTATTTTTTTTTGGGTTTTTTTTGGTGTTTTTCATTCCTTGTGAATTGCAAAATAAAAAAAATTTAAAAATTTAAAAATAAAAAATTGGTGATATTCCGATGTGATCACTTTTTTGTTGATGTTACTTTTTTGTAAGACTTTTGTAATTATTTACACCGCGACAGATATTCTTCTATCACCGTCAATCTTTTTTTTTCTTTTTCTCTTTTGATATTTGTTGGGAAAATGAGATTTTGAAATAGAAAGAGTCAAGAAATGAGAAATTAAGATAAAGAGTTTAATATTATTATTGGAATCTAAAATTATCCCTCTATTCTTATCCATAAACTCTATGTTCATAGAGAGCTTTCGTACCATTTCTTAATATTCGTGTTTTAGATAGAACGACATTTACATTTTAGATCTGAAATGAAATACGATGACTGTGGGTCCAATTTTCACACTTTATTTTTTAAAAAATTTTATAAATTTTATTATTTTTTTTCATATATCCCTGCGTTATTACAAGATACATAATGAACCAAGCAAGTGCTAAACAATCTGCTCAACAACAACAGCAACAACAACAACAACAGCAACAGCAGCAACAGCAACAACAGCAACAGTTTCAAACTAGGGGAGAAGTATTGTTTCGAGATCAACAATATTTTCAAAAACAAATAGATGGTAAAGTGAATCAATTACTCGAAAACTATCATAACATTATAAAGTTGTCAAAGATAAATGAAAAGAATACAAGTGAGTTTTATGAAATGGAGACAAGAACCACTAATATGGTATGTGTGCTCACCCAGTTATATCACATTTGTATTTATTATTTTCCTTTTAACATATATTTTATATATATATATATATATATTACAGCTAAATGCTAGTGAAGGTTTATTAAAAACCATTGAAGAATTAAAACAAAATCTCATTTTAAATGATTTTTCAACAATGACAGAAGAGGTTCGACTTCAAAATCTAGTTTATCATAGAGAGAATGAAAGAACTAATAGATCATTAAAACTAATATCTGAAGAGATATCTAAAGCACTTGAAGAGCTTGAACATGAATATTATAATTCAAATTATAAATTAAAACCTGCACCAATATCTTCAATTTTAACTCCAAATCATTCATCATCATCATCATCCATAACAAGTCCTTGTCAACAACATTAATAACCAACAATACTATATAATAATTATTTTGATTAAATATTTATATCTTAATTGATAATAAATCAATCAATATTTGTAAATACATAAAAAACACAACACAGTTTCTCTTCTCAAATTCTTTGGTACCAAAGAATAACTTTACCTTGATCTCCACCTATTCTTGTTTCACCAAGAATTCAAAAATTAAATAATAATTTTAATATTTTTTTCAACGCATGATGAGATTTTTGAGGGCAAAAAAACTGTCATTATTGTAAGTTTTTGGCCCAAAAGAGATACTACCACTACACTACTACTTGATATTGAAGTAGTATAGTCAATAAAATAGATATCGATGGGTGACACTAGTCAGTTATTGAGAACATCATACACATTAATTCAACAAGCGACAAATAATGATCGTGTTGGGAATTATCAAGAAGCTATTAGATTATATTTAACTGCTTTAGAAGGATTTATATCTGCTTTAAAAAGTATAGATATTTATTCTATTACAAATACTAGAGAAACTATTATTAACCTAATATATAAATTATATAAAAGTTGAAAAAAATGAAAGAGTTAGAGCTACATTAAAAGCAAAGATGGCAGAATATATGGATAGAGCAGAGGAGTTAAAAGAGTTATTAAAGAAGGGTAAAATATCACCTACAAATTGTACAGATTGTAATAATCCTCCAATGATACCTTCTCAGAGTAGACCTACACCCGTAATGATAGTTCAACCCAAAGAATTGGTACTACCATGTGTGCCTTCATTTACACCAACTTGTGAAGAACCACCTCAATTACCATCTGTACCATCTGCACCACCATCATCATCAATGTTTCCATCTGCACCACCACCATATAACCCAATGCACAGTGTCAATGAATACAATAACAACAACAACAACAACACCAACTCCAATAGCTCCAAACCAACATTGGTATTCTCTAAAAAAGTAAATCATGGATCTACAGGCAATAGTTTTGAATCACTCTTTGGATCGCATATCATTGGTGGCAATCATTTTTACATAGAGGATCCCTATATTAGAGCCAAGCATCAGATTGACAATTTCATTCGTTTTTGTGAATTGGTGATAAAGAAATGTAATAGTATGAATAGTAAAAAAAAAATTAAAATTGATTTATTGACATCCTCTGATGGCACCGCTCAAGAGGAGGAACAAAAGAAATCGTTTTTACAAATCAAAGAGGATCTTTTGCAATACAACATTATTTTTAGTTTTCAATTTAGCTCAACCATCCATGACCGTTCCATATCGGTTGACAATGGTATCACTATCAAGTGGGGCAGAGGTTTGGATATTTACCAAAAGAGTGTAAATACATTTAGTATTGGCACTCATGATTTGGATTTTAGACCTTGTTTGGATTTTAATATAGATGTTTTTAAGAAAAATAAATAAATATTTATTTATGTGTATATGTGTTTGTGTGGTGTTGATTTTTTGTTCTTTTTTAATAGTTGTGCCAGAAAACTCTTGTTGTATTTGAACTTAGATATAAATTCAATCAAACGTAAAGAAAAAGTGGTGTGCACAAGTTGTGTATTTGATTCTTTAAATTGTAATTAAATATTTTAGTCTTGTAATTAATTAATTGAATCTATTTTCTTCAAGTTACTGTAATGATGAGACAATAATACCTGTATGTGTACACTGGATATTGTAATACAATATTAAAATTATAGTTTGAATGAAAACTAAAGTCGTAGTTTATTTGGAAATTATTTTAAAAATATAGATAAAAAAAAAGGTATATAAAAATAAACAAAAACAAATAAAACTGGTATGGATGGATCCACTTTTGATTGTTTTTTTTTTTTCTAAAAAAACAGTTACCAAACAAAGGGGTAGGAGAAGAAAAGAAACCAATTCTTTGTATGGTGTGTATGTTTTTGTTAAAAAAAAGATGGGAATCAACAGGGTTGGTGGGGGATCTCTATTTGAGGTTAGGGGCGCCATATTGTGAATCCATTTGGGGAGAGGAGAATAGTAAAACAACACTCTATATCTTGTGTGTGCGGGTACGCATCAAGATTTCAAGTTGTGGGAAACTTGAAATCTGGATTTGGAAGAAACTCGTCACGAACAAAGGTAAAACTGATGCAGTGATCTCGAATGAATTTACGTATTTTTTGCTTTTCAGATTCCTGACACTTGTCAATGATATCGTTGTAACGATCATTGGTCACAATGCAGGCGTTGTGCATTCTGGCATAATGAATGGTATAGATATCATCGTAATCTTGAGCGGGTGTGAGTGATACCTTGCCACTTTCAGTCAACTTTTGAAAGGCAACCAAATCATCGGCAACATCTTGATACTCAAAGAGAGTAAAATTTTTCTTTGGATCGTGATGATTCTTTCTCGAAGCATAAGATTCTGGTACAAATGCAACTACTTCATAGCCTCTTTGATCATAGTAATCCAATGCCTTTTTAAGTCCCATCACAGAGAATTTCTTTTTGGTTCCATACTTTTTGGCAACATTTGGTCCATCAATGACAATATAAGATTTTCCAGTCTTTTTTTTATTTGATCTAAATACCAAGGAATCTGCTGGCACATCTTTTAATATTCCTTTACCAACTGGCTGTTGTATTTGTTGATTTGGTTGGTCGACAACAACAACAGCAGCAGGAGGAGTAATACTAGACACCACTGCAGGAGGGGAGGACGAAACTTGAGTTTGTTCTTCAGAAACTATAGGAGGAATAACTTTAGCTTTTGGTGTCGAATCAATATTATTTAAACCAATTGCACTTGGATTCCATAATATTTCCTCCTCCTCTTCATCTTCTAAGCTTTCATCATCACCATCACTATCTTTATCATCATTATTATTTCTCTCTTCTTTTAAAAGATTTTTACCATTTTGAATCTCTTGATTTTTAAGAGAAGATTGAGATGAAGAAGACGATTGAGATGAGGAAGAAGAAGAAGATTGACTTGAAACTTGGTCAGCTGGTTGAACATCAAATGCCAACTTCTTTTTATCACCACTGCTACCGTTTGCATTTGAATACTTTTGTTGGTGTTGTTTGTGTAATTTCTTTTCTCTTTCTCTTTCTTTTTCAATAGCACGTTCACGACGTGAAGGTTTTTTAGTGGTACTACTCGAGGAGGAAGGGGAAGGGGAAGCAAGAGCATTACTACCATTACCATTAGCATTAGGATTGCTTATTAAACCATTAGTATTACTCACAGATGAAGAGTTGTTTGGATTAAAGTGTTTATGATTTGGAACATTTTCAACGGAAAAGAAAAGCTTACCAATATTACCCACTACCAAGTCTTTGATAATGGTATGATCACTACTTTTTTCCACAACGACTCTGTATCCTGAAACTTCATGTTTAATATCACCTACTTTACAAGGTACCTTGCATTCCTTTAATATGCAGCCATATGTAAAGCCACCCCTACTTCTGGGAATGAGGGCAATCTGGTTGGTTTGAAATTTAGAGGATGGCGAGAATACCAAACTGTTTAAATCTCTAAACGTAGCCTTTTGACCAATACTTGGCACGCCATCGGTAGACTGAGCAATGGTAAAACTCTTTACATTGGATGGCAATTCATTGAGGGGAACCAATTTGCCGAGATAGGATGAAGGCAGATCTTTGTAGAGATTTTCGTTTCTGCCAGATGGATAAACTGCACGGAATTGATGAACGGGATGATGAACGGTGGTGTCATGATGACACATGGTCGTCGTGACAGTGTCAAAAATTCTAGCATAAGTAAATCCACCTCTGGATCGAGGCACTAAAACAATCTCTGATTTTTGGAAAGAGTTGGCTGGAGAGAATGAAACTGTGTTTAGGTCATATGCTATGGGTACTTCACCTAAAATCCTACCTACTTGTATTAATGATTCTTTTGAATCACCAGTAGCGCTAGTGTTGCCTTGTCCTTTCTTTGATGACGACGAGGATCTAGTAGAACTTTTTTTAGTGGTTGTTGTAGTTGTTGTTGATGGAGTAGTTCCTGCTGCTGATGAACTACTAGGTTTTGCCTTTGAAGCTGCTCTTTCTTTTTTACCTAATCTTGGACCATTGGTAGAGGAAGAGGAGGTTGTAGTTGTGGTTGTTGTAGTAGCACCACTACCACCGCTAGTACTAACATCACCTTTGGCTAAAATATAATTTCTTTTAGTATATCTAATAGTACTTTTGCTACTATAATATAAATATTTACCTGTATCATCAAAACGTTTTAAAATCTTAAAAGAACTACTACTATTACCAGTTGTTGCAGTAGTTGCTGCTGCTGCTTTCTTTGAATTTTTCTTTTTTTTTTCTCGAAGAGAGGCCGCTGCTTCTAAATAAAGTTCACTTGTTTTAGGTGGTGGATGTAAATCAATACTTGATGGTTCATCAACTACAACAGTAGATGGTTGTGGTTGTTGTTGTTTTTCTTCTTTTTTTGTTGTTGTCGTTGTTGTGGTTGTTGTCTCTTTTAATAAAGAGGAAGAGATAGTATTGTTAATATTATTATTACTACTACGTTGTTGTTGAACCTGTTGCTTTTGTTGCTGATGCTGATGCTGCTGTTGTTGTTGTTGTTGTTGCTGTTGCTGTAATAATAATTCTCTTCTTCTTAATGGAGTAGAAGAAAAATCATGAGTACCAGTTGCATTGGTAGATGATTTAAAAACATCTTCATCAGAATCATCGGCATCACTATTGTTTGCTTTAAAGTATTGTTCAATGTTATTTAAAGAATGATAGGATGGATCCAAAAAATCTTCGTTCTCTTCGTCTTCGTCAAAATCTGAAGTATCATAATTATCATTGATATCTATGAAATCAAAACAAGAAGCTATAAGTGTGTCATTATCACTATCACTTAAATTCATCTTGAGTAGACTAAAGATGCTACAAGTTGTGTTGTGTTGGTTGTTGTTGTTATAGACTGACAAACAAGAGAATGTGATATAAACTAGTTTGAATAATGAACAAACGAACGAATATGAGTGAATGAATGAATAAACACAAACACTAATATGATTTATATATAGATATAGAATAGGGATCCTTAAAGTATATACAAATACATATAACACAACACAAAACCTTTGAGACTATTTTTTTTTC
>AJWJ01000167.1:0-42681 GCA_000277445.1 Polysphondylium violaceum
CGCTCGATTTGGAAGTGAGTCAACGGAATCTGGTCTGGTAAGTTGAGTCTGATTCTATAAATCTCCTTCAGGGACAGGGGCTTGTTATCGACGTTTCTGATTGTAATGGATGGAAATCCTCACGTTAATCATTGCGCATTATTTGGCATGATTTTCAAAACATAAAAACTTTAAATTTATAAAAATAAATATTCATTCGTTTTTATTCACCCATCGTAAACATACACATATCATCATATTAGATATCTTGTAAGATTGGCAAACCTCCTCCATCTATAATACAATATATATGATCTACACCTTATAGATCATCCATATTTTATTAAATGATGCACTGGTGCCTAGAAAGTTTAATGACGGTATTTAGATATCCAAAACCCGATAAATGAGGCTTTTAACAAAAGTTCCGCCCAAAGGGGGGCTCGAACCCCCGACCACAAGGTTAAAAGCCTTGCGCTCTACCGACTGAGCTATCTGGGCCTTTAAGTTTTACTAGATTTTTTATATATTTAAAATCTTTCTACTTTAAAGTTTCTTTTTTTTTTAAAATTCTCAAACTTTTTTAAATTAAAAAACCTGAAAGTTTATAAAAACATATGGTATTTGGTCCATAAATTAAAAAGAAATCCTGGGATCCAAAAAAGCGAAAAAATTAAAAAACTTTTATTGGGGAGTCGTTGTTTTTTTGTTGCTTTAGTAATCTCGATTTTTTTTGTTGTTTAAACTTTTCAACATACACATAAATATACGATAGAATGTCTCGTAAGCCTATAGGTTAGTGTAAAAATATCAAAAGAAATAAAGTTTTGATTTCAGTTTTGGCATTGGCATTTTCTAATTTTGTAAAAATTTATTATCCCCTCCTCCCCCAATACATAATATAGAATATGGAGAAATCGATTATTGGAACGATAGATATATAAAAGAAAAAGACACGAGAATTCATTTTGATTGGTATCATGGTTACTCTACATTGAAAAACTTTCTAAGTAAATTTGTTCAAAAGTCAGACTCGATTCTCAACATTGGATGTGGAAACAGTAAAATTGGTGAAGATATGAACGATGATTCTTTTACCAATATTTTTAATATAGATTACTCTGAGCCATGCATAGAAATCATGAAAGAGAGAACTAAACATAGAGTCGGATGTGTATGTATCAATCAAATTGTATGTGTATGGTGATGATTGATTATTAATTCAAAATTTGTGCTCAACAGGAATACTTGACCATGGATGGCAGGGATATGACTTTTGAAGATAACTCTTTTCACGCTGTACTTGACAAAGGTACATTGGATGCAATATCATGCTTTGGTGTAGAGGATGCAAAACAAATGTGTTTAGAGGTCTCGAGAATTCTCAAACCTGGTGGCTTTTTTATTGTTTTATCCTATGGTAGTCCAGACGCAAGATTACCAATTTTGCAAAATACCCACTACAATTGGACAGTGTCAGTGAGAATGGGAGGTATGACCAAAGATACACCAGAAAACCAATGCCACTATATTTATATCATGCATAAAGATTCAAATGGACTCATTCCATTCCCCGCCGAAGAGTTTGATGTTTATTTAAATAGTTCAATTGGTAAATTACCTTTGGAAATTTTATCAAAATAGTAGTAATAATAGTAATAGTAATAATATTAATGTGTAATAGTACAATAAATAAATACAAACAATAAAAGAAGAATTGTATATATAATCAAAAAATAAATATAATAAATAAATACATGATTTTATTA
Source organism: Polysphondylium violaceum (assembly GCA_000277445.1). Lineage (NCBI taxonomy): Eukaryota > Evosea > Eumycetozoa > Dictyosteliales > Dictyosteliaceae > Polysphondylium > Polysphondylium violaceum. The sequence continues at coordinate 1,749 of AJWJ01000167.1, forward strand.
TTTGATAGAGATACTCCATTCTATCAAACTACGGTTGTATTTGATCTTTGTCTAGTTTCAGTGTCCATCATATTTGGAATCTTTGGAATTGGTTTAGGGGGAACCAGGGTGGGAGGTTTGGAGGGGAGTTGAGGAAGTTGTGGAAGGGATCTTGGGGAAACAAGTGCACGAACTGTGGTGTCTGGAGGTGGTGGAGGTAAAGTTGGAAGTGGAGGAAGGGGTGGTAAAGTAGTTAGACGAGGAATTGATATATCTTGGTTTGGTGTTCTTGGAGTGAGAATGGTAGAGGCTGATGTAGGAGTGGTTGGTGGTAAAGTGGTAGTTGAGCAAGGTGTCAGTGGTCCTGAAGGATTGCTAGACGAATCACCACCAACTAAGCTCAAATCTAAAGGAATAGGTGGTAATGTATTGGCGGTGGTGGTAGTGGTTGTTGTTTGAATTGGTTGTTGTTTTGGTGATGTATAAGGACTTTCATTGGCTATACCTTCAGAAGAAGAATAATTGGATGCATTGGAATTCATAAACGATGGTGAAGAGTATGCAGTTCCAATGGGAGAGGGTGATGGTGATGATGAGGGTGAAATTAAATGTTGCTGATGTGTCTGTTGGGGTTGTGCACTGGCAGAAATGGGCTGTTTTAAAAAGTGTGATGTATTGGAAGAGGCTGAAGAAGATGGTGATACAAACTCTGTTTGTGCTCTTGTTTGACGACTTTTGGGTGCCAACAGAGATGGATCTTCAAAGATTTCATCATAGTTTAATAAAATGGATGACATGAGTGTTTTGGTAGACTTTGAATCCTCTACAGTGTATTGCAAAATTTCTTGATCTGTCTCTGCTTTAGGTCTAAGAATAGTTGGTAAAAACACAATACTGAGGGTATCTGGTGTCATTTTGTTTTGTTCGGAATGGGCCACCACTTTTAACAAGAAATTACAAATAAACTTCATCACTCGAATATTTGGGGCTGGTAAACATTTTAATACTTTTTTAATTACTTCAACTTTAACTTTTTCATCATTAATAGCTAATAATAGATATGTATTAGTATATGAACACAATCAAAAGGACATAGTACCACTTACATTCACATGCAATAAACATATCATAATGTTCAAAAGTTAATAAAGGATCTCTTAATTCACGAAGATAACATTTCAAGAGAGAGGCCACGACATGGGGCTCATAGGGAGTGAAATTTACAGGTTTTTCTTGATCATATAGACTTTTATAGTTTTGAATTTGTTGTAAGGAACCGCTTTCTCTAAATATGCCTGGAGTGTCTAATCCAAAATGCTCCAAATACTCTGTCGTTTGGATTATAATGTCTGGAATATTATCATCAAATAATGGTAAAGCATTTCCAAATACTTTACCTTTTCTAGGTGATATCAAGTTACTACCATTACTGCTAGAGTTGTTTGATTTACTAGTTTTTTTATCCTTTTTTTCTTTTTCTTTTTTCTCTTTCTTTTCTTTTTTTATTTGACGAAGTATCTTTTTTATCTGATGATTCTTGTTGATCTTTATCTTTTTTCTTTCCAAACTTCATTGTTTATGTATATAATATAAATATAAATAAATATATGTATGTTGTATGTGGACGAGTGTATATATGAATTTGTTTATAACTGAATAAATAAATAAATAAATTTCGATAGTAATAAATAAATAAAATGAAAAAGAAAAGTCGACTGACTATGTCTATATATAAATATTTGTTTTTGTAGCACTTTACAATTGACTACACTAGGCTACACTGTACAATTAACAATGAATAATCTATAAAGCTATCAAGAAATAAATAAATGTTTTAAAAAAACAATAATCTTTTTTAAATTAAATATATGTGAGCGAGAGTGCTGAGGGTGAATGAAATAATATAGAGTATTAATTATTATAAACGATATGTGTATTTGATTGCTACTATTATTTCTATTACTATTATTATTAGTTGTTGTTGTTGCTGCTGTTTTACTTGGGTAGTTGGTGCTAGGCTATACTACTACTATAGTAGACTAAAAAAGAAGGAAAGCTGATAGAGAAAAGAAAGTAATCTATCTGATGTTAATAGTTGTTATTATTATTACTATTATTACTATTATTTCTACTATTGTTATTTGATGTTGGTGGTGTGTAATGAGATTGGTGGTGAATGTATTGTGTTAGTATGGCTGATATATATGAAAATTATTGTTATTAGAAAATAAACTTTTGTGGTGTGGGGTGTGTGTTTTCCCACCATTCATCTCTTGCACCACCACACTATCAATAATTTGATATTTACCACAAATGTATATTTTTATTTATCAAGTCTGTGTGGGTGAGTGTGTATATATATATTTATAAAACCTAATACGTATAAACCTATAGGAATTGAAAATTGTTTTGTTTGGGTGTGTGTATGTGGTGGTAGTAGTAAAAGATATTTTTTTTTTTTTTAATTTTTTTTTTTTAATTTAAATTTTTGACATCGATGATGATCGGTGATTTTTATTATTTTTTTTCTTTTTATTTCAAGATTGCTCGCCTGCAGTTTTAATGTCATACTATGAGGGATACTATATTTAGGCTACGACAAACTATACACACTGACATATTCTAAAGAGAAATAAACTTATAAACAATACCAACAATACACACATTATTTTTGATTTATTTCAACTTGTCTGACATCAATCATTTCATTCATTTATTTTGTTACCAACACATTGCCACAAGATCAAATCACAGTCGTGCTGAAGAGATATTTAGTAACGGTTCCATGATTGTGATCTTGATTTTATAATGTGTGATGACATACAAGTTAATGGCTATTTAGACGTATGTGAGAGTATCGATACATGTTTTAAAATAGTTATCTAAGCTTACATGTTTTATCAATACTGTCGCATCACAATCATCAAAACAATATCAATATAAAATGTGTGTGGAGGGATGGTACTCTAAACATAACGAAATAACAGAATGAAATGAAATCTCAAAATATTTCCCCGTCTTCCTAATTTAGATTTAATTGATTAATAAGAATAATTAATTATTAAAAAAAGAGTAAAAATGATCATAATCTACATTTTGCTCAAAAAAAGAATAATTAATTTAAAAAGAATCTGCTTTCATGCAAAAATAATTTTTAAAAAATTTTTTAAAATTTTTTGATTAAATTGCAAACAATAAGAAACTGGTGTTGTCAAACCACATAACCCCCAGAGGGTGCGCCAAAAGCTTTTTGTAGACTTGTTTTTTGTTTTGTTTTTGGTTCATCTCAAACATTTATTTTAAAATCAATGTATAAATAGAAACACATGGGTCCATTTTAATTTGTATCATGTTTAAAACTTTTGTTTATGTACCTTTTTATTCTTTTTTATTTATATTTCGTAAAAGTTATAGTCTTTAATAGCAGTAATAGTAATAATAGTAATAATAATATAATCGACAATATATCGAGTAAATTCAAATTCAAAGAAAACCACAAAAACTAAAAAAAGATGAAAGAGGAATTGTTTTACTCAATTTGGAGAAATCAGTATATTGCCTCTGTGGTGAGGAACAATAGGTTTCAGAAAAAGACAATTAGGATCACCACGAGTTATTTGAGTGAGAATCACCAGTTTTTGTCGTTGCTGGACACGAGAAACTATGATATATACATAAAGCTGCATTGTGCAGATCAGGTGGACAGCTATTTGAATCACCCTTTTAAATACATAATCAATGCTCTGAATATCTATGTAAAGAGCGCAGAGGCCCTGGGCCAGCTCAGCCAGCTGGCCGACCATGACAATCTCAAACAACTGTATATTAGCTTTGGAAACGGGATTTATGAACTCGGCTTTTGCTTGCCAGCCAGTCTTGTGCGACTCCATTTCCACTCGAGACGCATCCCGCGTATCATGCCACGATACACAAAGAGACTGCCCGACACGCTCAAAGAGTTGATCTTGTCTGACGTCGTTGTCGACTATGCCAATCAGAATGTCCCAGACTCACTCACCAGTCTGGTCATCAGACACAACTTTGGCATGAGGCCCCCAAAAGTGTATCCGTCATCGTTGAAAACTCTCGAGTTTGGATGGTACTCACTCGACGAGTTTAGCGGCACTGTGATCCCTGCTGGAGTGGAGGACTTGAAGATTGTCGGAAGACTGGAAGAGCTGGCCAAGTTTAAAGTCTACCACGACAAAGTCTACAGAAATGCCACGTTTAAAGTCTACAACCAGCACCAACTCGCGCATCTCAACCGATTTCCGTGGGTGTCCAAGATCAACCTGCTAACCAATGTCGAAGACTTTGAAAATACACTCTCAACAATCGAGCGAGTGGATATGTCTGTGTATGGGTTCAGCTCGTTTACATTTCCAGGCTATCTTCCATCACAACTGGAAAAAAACCAATCCAGTCGGTTTCAATTCTTTTCCAATTCGCCAAAGATCCAACTTGTTGACAACATTTTTCCCTCTTGCCTACAAGTGCTCGAGTTGCCAAACCTCAATACTCGGGTCCCCTTTGACCTGCTCCCAAAATCCCTCACTGAGCTGGACCTATCGTCCTACACAATCATTGGCGTTGATAGAGACAATATGGTGCCACAGGGAATCCGTAAACTGACCTTGGGTGACATATCATCCCTACCGCCCAACTCTTTGCCCAACTCCATCACAGATCTTTGCATCACACAAATCACAGGCCCCATTGACCAAGACGTGTTTCCATCAAATCTTGAAAAACTTAGATTTAAAATCACCATTGATCCGCATCAACAGCCACAACCAAAGATCATTTTACCTAGTTCCATCACAGATTTATCCATCTCTTATAATTGTAAATACCGAGGATTCCACTCGATTAAATCCCTGTTGACCATTCCCAAGTCTGTTGTCTATTTGCATCTGACCAACATTGTCATTGAGAGAGATTTAATTCCCATGGGATGCTATCACTTGTCGACCAACTATTTCCAAGGACTCCAAGATGACGTCCTCCCCACATCCGTTCGCAGACTGAGTCTGTATTTGGAGCGTTGTCATAATCAAATCATCAATATTCCCCCAAGCATCGATCTGCTCATCACTCCCCACCAAGTATTTGTCAATCGAGACACATCAATAAATGAAAAGGGTGTGCTCAACTATCAAAAAAAGAATACCGTCGCTGATCTATACAATAAAAGCACGAGTAGTGGTAATGGCGGTAGTAGTGGAATTCACTACTACTAACCATTACAACATACTCTCTCTATTTAATTTAAAAGAAACAATCACTTTATTAAACTTTTTCTTCTTCAGGCTTTACAAACCTGCCAAGCAAAGGGACTGTGATGGGTGAGGAAGGGGGCGAGTTCAGGCCTTTGCTTGAGCCTCCGCCACCGCTGTTGTTGATGATATTTGTTGGCAATTTACCATTTTGAGATCTAGTCGTTCTGACAAACATTACAATCAATAAAATCACGACAAAACAAATAAAGATGTAGCCGGGAATCACATATTGAGATTTGATCTCCTCGGTAGTCAACACCTTTTCTTTGACCGAAGTGTATGGGATAATGAGCGATGGGATGACTTGATGACGATCGGCCCAACTGATGTTTATATATTTTTCACTGTCAAGCCAAAAGTAGGGCTCAGGTCGAGATTGGGGATGGTAGGAACAGGTGGTGAGCAAGTGGATGTTGTTTGGGTTCATGACACGTGAAAACTTTTGCATCTCTCTTGTACTTCCCGGGGAAAGGGATCTCTCGGGCAACTCGACAGAGTTTTGAATAATCTTGGACATGGGCAACAGTGGCAACTCCAAGTGATGGATGTCTGGGAAATATTTAACGACACTCTCGTCATTGCCCGACTCTAAAACCGATAAAATATCCTCGAGCAACCAATTACAGTCGCCAAAGTCTCTATAGGCCTCATCCAAACAATTTGAATCGCCAAACACAACCACTTGACCAGACTTGAACAAGGGCAAAGATGATTTTCTTTGTTGCTGCTGTTGTTGATCTGAAAATGAGTAGCCTTGTTTTTGTTGCTGTTGTTGTTGATCTTGCTGATCTTGATCTTGTTGAATTGAGTTGTCTAGATTGATCTCTAGATTTTGGAAATCTTTGGTACTCAAACTGCTGGTTTGCTGGTCCATCATGGTCTTGTCCTCGATGCTGCTGCTGCTACTACTACTGCCACTGCTCTCATTCTCATCGACCATGATTGGGGGCTTATAGAAACCAAGGATAGGCACTGTTGGCGAGACATCCCTCTGCTTCAAGAGCTTTCGAGTGAGATCATATAGTTCTCGCTCAATGATTTTGCCGCCTGCTGGAAAACCAATGATGGAGGAGCCTGAAGAGTAGTTGAGGAGCTTTTCATTGATCATTACGGGGTTATCGCGAGAGTCGTAGATGCTGTCGCCCAAATAGATGCCAAACACCGAGAGAAAGTCGTTGATGGCGGGGATATTGCTTCCACCGGTGCCGGGATACCAGCGCTGATTGGTGTTGTCATCGTCAAACTCTATTTTCTTCATGACGGCCGTATTGTACCAATCGGCAAACACAACGAGATTCAGGCCATAGTTTCGTACGTCCTCTTCAATCTTTTTGATCTCGGCTGGAAAGAATTCATCCTCGGGATCGACAATCAAGAGTGTGCCATAGTTTTGCGGATCAAAGCAGGTGAGGGGTGTGGATATCACCTCGACATAGTAGCCCAGCTGTTTGAGTCTGTTGTAGAGGTCTTTAAAGTTGGTGTGGATGTGGTCGCCGTTCCAGTCAAAGGGATCGCCACTGTCCAAACTATCCTTGGGGAAGAAGCCGGTGGGGTACTTCAGATTGTGGAACTGGTCCCACAAGATTCGACGATGACGGGCAGGTTTGGGAATGATGGGGATACGCACGGGCAGACTTAGGGTGCGGACACGGGGCAAGAGAGACGATCCGTCGGCAGGTGGAGGCGATGTGACCACGACTTCGATGTAGCCCTCGGCAATGCCGTTAAAGTTGGACGATTTCTCGGGCACGGTGAAAAAGACGCCCATGTGGCCAACCCAGGGCCATATCTTTTTCTCAAAGGAGAAGGACACGTTCAAATGCTCGCCATTCTTGCCTGGATGCCAGACGGGTGTTTTGGAGATCTCGCTCGAGACACTCATGCCATTCATGATGGTGGCATTGACAATCACTGGCATGGCCGAGTGGTAGAGGGGCTGTGTGCAGTAAGGCCACATGTAGGGACAGTTGGTAAAGTCGATAAAAGAGGGCGAGAAGCTCACCTTGGGTATATAGTTTTGTAACTGTTTGTAGGCACCCAATAGATTCAATTTGCCGTGACCCTGTTCAAAGATATTGAATGTGGGTCTGCCTATTCGCTCGGCACTCTCTATCAACACCTGTTTAATACTGGCAGGATTGACATGTTGCTTGTTAGACACTGAGCTGACCAACAAAGAAATGGCACCAGTGACAATAGGCGAAGCAAAGCTTGTGCCTGACAGTGTCTTGCATCCACTTGATCTGAGACCAAGTACATTTTGAGCATAGGCTACAACATCTGGTTTCACTCTTCCATAACCCTCTGGTATCTCCCATGTTGTCATACCCCTGGATGAAAATGACGCAATATTATCATCATAATCAATGCCGCCGACTCCAATAACATCCAATTGATCTGCTGGATTATTTAGTGTTCTATAATAGTCGTTGTTGTTAATAAATCTATCTATGCCATCATCTTGTTTTTAATCTTCTATTCTATATCTCTAAATACATACCCATAAAGGGGACCATCGTTTCCGATGGCGCTAACTACAATGATATTGTTTGCACTCATTTCCCATACCTTTTCAACAAAGGGACGATCCATGAAATCGGGACCACCGATGGATAGATTGAGCACGTTGATACCACTCATGATGGCGTGATTAAAGGCATCCAAGAACCAAGAGGTAAACGAGACTTTGGCCGAATTGAATACCTTGTAGATATGCAACTCTGTGTCTGGTGCCAAACCTGGACAATCATCATTTTGACTGGCAACAATACCGGCAACAAATGTGCCGTGACCAAGAAGATCCTGATCCTTGTCTTCTTTGGGATCGTTGGTCCATATGCTAATCTGTGCAACGTTTCTAAAATTTGGATTATTCTTTTTCAGCCCGGTATCAAAGATGGCCACTTTGGTTCCCTTGCCGGTGACATTACTGTGCCACAACACTTGAGCATTAAACTTGTCTGTCACCTGGGGTGTAAAGCTCTTGAGTGTTCTAAATGTACTGAATCTATTTTGATCCAATGAGCTAATGTTTGGTATCTCTGCATGAAATCTACCTTTATAATTTCCATTAATATCGGCCGACGACACATTACCATCACCATTGCTACCAGTGTCGCCATTATTGTCATCGTTGCCGTCCTGTTGCTCGACAGTTTGCCATTTCTTTAATGAATCAACAATCATTTTTTCCGGTATAATGTATTTAATCAACGACGATCTTTCTTTTAAAATATTGATAAATGATTGAAATATAGTGTTTGATCTATCCATACGATCATTACTATTACTATTACCATTACTACGACCACCACTGCATGATTTATAAGATGATGTAAATTTAAATTCAGACTCTTGTTGTTGTTGTTGATGTTGCTCTTCGTCTACAATTGACAAAGACACCAATGCAAAATCTGATGGAAACTTTGAAGCTGGATTGTTTCTGGGCACTATTTTCCAATGGATGTGATGATCGTTGCTTTGATCTTTAACTATATTGTTTATAATATTAAAATGTTCTTTTTGGTCTATATATTCCTTAAACATTATAATATATTCTTTTTCTATAATCTTTTTCTTGTTCAGTTGTTGTTGCTTACGATTATTACTATTACTATTTCCATTACCAACACTACTATAAGTAGTGCTTTTACTCGTACTATTACTATTGATGTTATTCAAAAACTGATCAAAAAGATCATAATTATTACTACTATTACTATTACTAACATATGTACACTGTGAAGGTTGAATTACAAAACATAATATAAAAACTATTGCTGATAATAAAAGTATAGTTCTCCTTGTATGCCCAATACCATTGTATTGTTGAGCTACCTTAGAGATATCCATTTTATTATTCTATATACTATATAATTATCTATATATAACTATATTTATACTCCTACTAATACTACTACTATATTATTTCTATATGTACGTAGTATAAATTGTGTGTGTATAAAATTTTGTGTGTGAAATATAAAATTAAATGTGTGTGTGAAGAGAGGGATGTGGGTGAAAGTAAGGAAGAGCAAGGTGTGTGTGATGGATGTGTAGTTATATTAATATATATGTATAAATAACAACAACATAAGTTGATAGAAATAAACACTCCCTATCCTTTCTCTTAGCACAATACTAATTTCTTTTTTGATCTCTAGAGTAAATTAGTATTGTGTGTGAGCGTGTGCGTGATGTTTATCAACCAACCTGCTTATCTTGTTTTTACAGAGAGATCTTTTTTTTCACACACAATAAAAAATTCTAAAAAAAAAAAAATAAATTAATTTATTTTTTTTCGTAGCTCCCAAACAAATCACAGTCTCTATCTCAGTATTCTGTGAATTTACAATATGAGCCAAACTCTCTTGGATAATCAAGACTGGCAACAGCAGTGAAGATATAAAATAAATATATATTTTATTCTATTTTTTATACTATTTTACAAATGTAGGCATGTGTAGGGTGGGGTGGGGGTGGGGGTGATAATGATTTTGTCATTTTTGTCATTGTTCCATAAAAGGAGCTGTTTCGGGCTCTTCGTTGGCGGCGGGAGGGGTGGTAGTGCCCACACCAAGTCTTTTGTTTGCGGCAGAGAGCAGTTTTCGTCTTCTCTGTTCCTCTGCGTCACTGTTGTTGCCACTCTTGCCACTACTGCTATTACTACTGCTATCTTGTTCTCCATCGTTGTTGTTGTTGTTGTTGTTGTCCTCGTCATCTGAGGAGGGCTCATTTTCAATCTGTTGTCTGAAAGTAGAGAGACTGATGTTGGTGCCATTTTGATCAGACTCCATGGCGGGTGTAAATGGTGGTGAGAGTGACGATACCAATGCATATCCTTTACCGGGAAATGTGTTGCCTGCTGCTGTTGTTGTTGATGACGATGACGATGAATTACTACTGGTGCTTGTGAGTGCCTCTTTTTGATTCTCAGAATTTGGTGTCTTTAAAAACGGTAGATTTGAGGGCAACAAACAAGATAAAAAGTTTCCAAAATGGGCCAAACGGTTGATGTAGGCCGGAAATGGTGTTGTGTTATTTGCGCCCAATAGTCTCTTGACCAACTCTTGACTAAAACTATTGCAATTTCTATTATTATTATTAAAGTAATAGTTAATATACATTACACACATCTATCGATCTACAGTATGTAAAATACACAATTCAATATACTTTTGTAAAGGATGATAGGATAGACCTGAATACTCTTCTGATATTTTATCGACAATGTTTTGCACCTGTTTGTATGAATAGGGAGTCTCACCAATACATATGGTCTCTCTAAAAGTGACACCATTGGCTGTTTTGGGCTCAATTTCAAATACACCTGAAAATGAAAACTCATGTCCACCAAATGAATACTCTACTCCAAATATCTCCACACCCGAATGAAATGCACCAAGGCCAAATTGATACATAATATTATTTACTAATAGTGTTATTATTATGACATAATATTAATATACTTGTTCTTGTATCTATATCTATATCTATATCTCTATATCTATAGATATATCTCTATCAATGATGAATAAATACTTGGATGTAAATCATAAACATTTATATTGATTTGGTTGGGTGATGATGGTTGTTGAGAATAGTTTGTAGCCATAGAACCATTACTACTGACACTGCTGCTACTGTTTAAACTTACAACATTGTTGTTGTTGCTGTTGGTGGGTGTGTTGGGATCCTTGTTGTCTTGTTTTAGATCCTTTAGTGATTTTACATTCATTTTGTATTGTTCTTATATTCTATATTTATAAATGTAGGGTGACACAAAATAAAAATGAAAAATGAAAATGAAGGACAAGCCCACCCTCTCACATCATCCAAAAAGTGAAAAAAATTAAAAAATAAATTAAAAAAAAAAATCAATAACTTGAAACGACAACTATATCTATATATCTATATATCTATATCTATATCTGTATATCTTGGATTTATCAGTGATGGAGTGGAAGAAAATAGATATTATACCTCATACAACAAAAAAAGAGGTGCCTATTATTTTAGAAGAAAGCGAGGATATCGTGTACTCTGTGGATAATGCCTCCATCTATCATAGGTATGTAGATTAGTGTGTTTATTAAGGATAGAGTGAGATATTAATAGAGATACATGCTGTAAAAGAGATGTGAAAACTGAACATTTGAATGGATATGTACTATTGACGAGTTTGAGAGTGGTTTGGGTATCTTTTAATAACTCAAGTAAAACAGCTTCCTATGCACTATCGTTGTCACATGAGCCTGTCATTCATATAGAACCATTGCAAACAGGTCTTATGGGTTTGAATTCAAGTCCAAAGATATTGATCACTCTGGGAAACACTACATACAGATTATCATTTCATTCGGGTAAAAGAGATGAATGTCTGTCTCAATATAAACTAACTTTATCAAAGGTAAATATAGTTGATACACTGCAGTGCACTTGCAATCATGTATTCTAACATGTCATATTTGATAGTTTAAAGATAACCAAAGAAAGAAGCTTGCCTCACCACCAATACATCAATATCAACATCAACACCAAACCACAGACTCTCCACCAAGTTATCAGTATCATCAACAACAACATCAACCTCAAAACAACTATAACCCTTACTCACAACAGCATCAACAGTATCAACATCAACAGCAACAACAGCAATACTATACTCAACCCCAAAATAATTATAATCCATATTCACAGCAACAATCATACAATAACAACAATAACCAATACTATCAGCAGCAACAACAACAACAACAACAATACCAACAACCATTACCACCTCCACCAAGCTATCCAGGTACAACATCACCAACCAATAAAACATTCAACACTGGAATCTATACACCAAAAACATTGGGTAGTAATCAACAACAACAAGAGGGATTTACATCAAATGCAGGAATAGGTGGTATATTGAAACAAATGAATAAGAAAACACAAGAGACCGATAAACTATTGAATGAAGCATTTACAGATTTATCTGCGCTCATGGATAAAGCCAAAGACATGGTTACCTTGTCCCAAAAACTTAAACTAACTCTAGAGAAAAAAGATCAAGAAAAGTCATCGAGTACGAGCGAAGAAGAGGAATTTAGAACTTTTCTTTTGGAAATGGGTATAGAGAGCCCTGTTACAAAGTATGTGCTGTGTATCATATTAGATTGAATAGCTTATTAATATTAAACTAAACTCCTCTTAGGAAAACAGCCAAATCCAAGTACCATCAAGAATTGGCAAAGGAACTGTCAAATTGGATCATTAGTAAAAAGATTCTCACCAAACAAGAGAGTGGAGTCGTTGGAAAGGTGACCAGTATGCAAAGTGGAATGATTTCGTTACCTGATCTATACTGTATTTTTAATAGAGCCAGAGGTATTGAGCTCATTTCACCAGATGATTTATATAGAGCATGTATATTGTTTGAATCGCTGGATTTACCCTTTCGTATACGTAAATTTGACAGTGGTGTATTGATCATTCAATCCAAAGATGAAAACGACGAATTGGTTGCCATTGAAATATTGGAAATCATAAACAACCAAGGTCCAATCTCTGCCTTTGATCTATCAAAATTACAATCAATCTCTTTAAATTTAGCCAAAGATAAATTACAAGTAGTTATTCAATTTTATTTCTCATATATAGATATACCAATACTAACAAACCAAACTATAATAACTATAATAGGCAAGCGAAAAGATTGGTAAGTTGTGTAGAGATGAAACGATTGAGGGTATTATATTCCATTCAAATATATTTGTTTAATTGACAACAAGCAAATAAAGTGTATATTATCTTTAAACGATTGATTTATTTATGGAGTTTCGGATTTGGCTTGCATTTCTACTGTTTTTGGTGGATCTTGCGGCGTCTCTTTATCTCCCTTGGACTGTTTATCCATTTTGCCACTATTTGATAATTTATTCTTTATTTTACCAGAGGTCTTGATGACACTTTTTCTGGTCTTATGGAAACAACATCTCATTGGTAACTCAATGCCGAAAAAGATGAGAAGAGAGATGCCCAAAGTGATGATTTTAAAAAAGGTCGATATTTTTGTACCAGTTGGTGCGATTTGCTGCAACACTCTGAGAAAGAATACCGTTGCGGCGAGGAGGATAAAATTGTGAGTAACATTGATCCATATCTTTAGTTTAAATACTTTCCATTTTCTTCTTGAATCGGCCAGTGTCACCCATCGATCGCCGGGAATGAGTGCAGTGATCCAAGCGATGATGATGGAACAACAGTGTAATGGCACATTGAATAAAATAAATATTTGTGTACAAACATCAATGCCCAAACCAACTGTTGACAGAACCTGTGTCACGAGCAAATCTCGTTTTCCCTTCTCGTTCAACCCATCTTTACCCGGGTAACTATACAACGTGACCAAAAATGACACTGTTGTGGCAAAATTGGCAAATAACATAAAGGCATAGATAAAGAAAAGGAGCCTCTTAAAATTACTAATCAATCCACAACACCTATATATATAATATGATTAGTGTCGTCATTCTAATCATCGACTAAACATCTCATACATTTTTGTGTGCTTTTTTTATTCTATTGTACAATGGGATTTATAAAAATAGATTTGTTTTATTTTGGTTTCGAAATATGGACCTGAAAAAAAATTGTGGATCAAAAAAAAGAAAAAAAAAAAACATAAAAAAATGATGATCATTTTTTGTTGATAAATATCTTGTGGTTGTTGCAAGCATAAAAATGGGGACCATCTTTAGCCAACAAACACCATATTCGTAATTTTTAAACATAAAATATAAAAACACAACATCACATCAAGATTTCCTTTGTTTATTTGATGAAAATAAAAAAAGAAAAAAGATATAGATATTTGAGTAAAAAAAGAGAAAAAGACCTTGAGGTTTTATTCGAATTATTTTTCATGAAAAAAATAATTTATGAATATAAATAAATAAAAATAAAAAATTTAAATTTTCAACTTTTTTTTTTCGTCAATCTCATTTGCACCTCAGGAGGCATTTATAGCCGAGGCCCCCCTAATTTTTTTAAATTTAATATTTCAGTTGCAAGAAAAACAAGTGTGTATCAATAATAGAGATAAATAGAATGACAGAATTACCACCCATTGGTAGAGTTTATTTGAATGTTTTTGAAGCCAGAAACCTCATTCCTATGGATATAGGAAACTCTTCTGACCCTTATGCCTATGTCACCATTAAATCTGCTGATCTTAAACAAATTATGAGTTCAACTTTAAGAACTAAAATAGTTTATAAAACACTCTCTCCCATTTGGAATGATGAATTTGTCTTGTAAGTCTTATCTCATATGACTCACTCAATTATCACAATATTAATTTTTAAATATTATTATTCTTCTTAAAATACCAAGTGATTTAACTCATTTTGTTGCAGGAGCAAGAGAAACATTTTATATAGAATTGTGGGATGAAGATAAGATTAGTAAAGATGATTTTGAGGGTGCAGCATGTGTTGATATTTTGGATTATATAAATAAAGGTATCACTGATGTATGGATCCCTTTGACAGGTAAAAATAATACACCATCGAAAAAAAACCGTGGTGATGTTCATATTTATTTTAAGTATGTACCATTTAATAGCCTAATGGATGTATGTATTCAAGTATATAGATTATTATTATTATTATGTGGAGAATATTGATATTAATATTTTATCTAATGATAAATACAACAGACACTCTCTAGTGATGAACATAGTATTGTTCGTCATTTATCAAGACAATTGGTTACAGATGAATTTACAAAAGCTTTAATGTATTATATTGGAAACTATGGATTTTTAGTTACCTCGATTAAAGATATTATTAAACAAGAAATTGAAACAACATCTGATCCAAATACTCTATTTAGAACTGATTCCTTGGCAACAAAATTAACAATTTTAACATTCAAGTAAGTATATATAGGTATAATATGTTTCATATGATAGATCAAATTAATTAACTGATTACCTTAAAAATCTCAGAACTATTGGATCAAATTATCTAAGAGAAACATTACAACATTTAATTTTAAATATTCAACAAAACAATATATACTTGGAAGTTGATCCAAGCAAAGTAGATGAAGCACAATGTGCAGAAAATATTGGTAAATTGACAGACATGGTTGAAAAGTTTTTAGATGCAATTTACAAATCAATCGACATTGTTCCATTTGAAATTAGAACATTATGTAAATACATCTATCAACAAACCGGATTACAATTCCCCTCTGACAATACAAACATCAAAGCCGTCGGTGGAATTATGTTCCTTCGTTTTATTGTCCCCACCATCTTTTCCCCCGAAACACTCTCAATCACACCGGAGGCTCCCAACAGCAACGTTCGTAGAACATTGACTTTGATAAGCAAGATTCTTCAAAACGTCTCTAACCAAGTATTGTTTGGCAGCAAAGAGGACTACTTGATGTCCTTTAACACAACCATTCAGCAACACATTGAACGACTCTCTGCCTTTTTGATAGAGATTGTCACCATCAACGACAGCATCTCTGACTCTATGGCCGCTCTCCAACAAACAAAGTCCTGCCTCAAGCAATCATTGAAATGCGATCCTACACAACTGGCCAAATACACCGACACCATCATCACCGCTATTCACGACAAAAAACAAAATCTCATCGACAAACCCACACTCAAAAAAGAACTAGTCGATGCCATTGTCTATCAACACAGCTTAATCGCCAAACGTGATGCAAGATTGTAAATTGTAATATATAATATACATATATTGTACTTTATCACCGCCAAACTCATTAATAAACAATGTTCCAACCAACCACTTATATACACAAATATGACCTTGTTATTTTTATGCAGTGTTGTCACCCACCCACTTTTTTGATTTCAGAAAAGATCTTTTGGAAATTACGTGAGATTTGAATCTGGCAAAGTGAGAAAAATTGCAATAATTTTAATTTTTTTTTTTTTTTTTTTTTTTTTTTTTATTGGCAAATTCACAAAAGCGGCCTTTGCAACGTTTTTCAAACAATTAATTTGTAATTAGAACAAGTAAGAAGTTTGCACACAGGATGGGGAAGCTAGTTTATAGTCTATTGATTTTATTCTTCGTGCATGTTATTTGTGCATCAACTCTGGAAGAATCGTCGGAAAATGAATTGGTATTAAATTATATAATACAAAATGGGGACTGTCAGGCACAAGCCCAACCATGTGATCTCTGTGATCAATCAAAATGGACCAATAACGAGAATTTTAATAAAACAGCTTCAGCGTACTTTATTGATGGTGGCAAAGCTGACACTTTTTTCCAAATGGAGTGCACTCTACATGGCGACAATATTCAGATATCAAGTACATCGCAAAATGGGGCCAATCTTGTGGTGACTGGAACAATGTATCTTTTTGGTAAAAAGGGTGTGTTGTTGAACACTGCCAGTATCGCAATGGGAGGTACAGGCTATCTCAATGCCACCGTCATCAAGACCACCGACAAGACTTTATTGACGTTGAGAAACGATGCGGTGCTCGAGGTACTCCAGAACATTGATCTGAGCTTCAAGGGATCAACAGAGGTGGACCTTAATGACAACAGTGTGTTAAGATGTTTTGGCGATGCTCAATTTGACCTTGTAAAGATCCTTGGTAATGGCTATCTATCTGGTGTCAATGTGACGCTGGATGAGCTCGCATTGGACCCAAATGCTGTCATTGAGGCTAATGGCACACTAGAGTTTGAAAATAAACCCACTTCGATTTTGTTGGGCAGAGCTGTGGCTTCGACATTGTTGTTTCACAACAACCTCAGTGCCTACGACTTGCAAGTGGACCATCTCACCGTTCCCTCTGGATTCAGTCTCACTATTACATCCAACGGTGTGCTTCGAGCAAAATCCCTCCAACTCAATGGCAATCTTGTCATTGACAATGCCAACCTCATCATCAACGCCGACGAAATGGTGATCCTTCGTCCACCAGGCATCATCAATCTTGTGGGAAACAGTATGGCCAATTTCTCAAATGTGGCCATCAGATACCTCAACACGACCTCGCCCGACAAAAACAAACCCTTGTCCACCATCAACATTGACAACAGCGTCAGCTTTATAGGATCGTTTGATCTCGATGCTGTCATTATCTTGAACCCCAACTCGGTGTTGGACCTCAACAACGACCTTGTCTTGGAAAAGTGCATCAAAAACTATGGCGGCATCATCAATGCCTACCAGGTGCTCACATGCAACAATGACGACCTCTATCTCTACCTCACCGACAACATCACCCCTCAGTTGACCATCTATGAGGACGCCTCGATCAGCCTCTACATGCTCTACAACTATGGAGGCCTCATCACTATCAAGGCTACAAACAAACTGGTTGGCAATGTGGTCTCCAACGGCACCATCTCTATTGGTGTCGACGCCTATCTCTTTGTTACGGGCTTTATCGATCTCATCCAAGGCTCCACAGTCATCATCCAAGGCATTGGCTACAACACCTCGCGGCCAGCACTAGAGGCCCTCAACCCCATCAAACTTGCTGGCGACATCTACTTTAACGTCTCTGCCCCACTTCCCAACGCCAACGTTGCCTACTTTCTGGTCTCCTCTCAGCAACTTTATCTCGAGGGTAAATTTGAAAATGTGATACAAAACCCTCTCCTCGCAATCTACAATCTCACTCAACTCTATGTCTACCCTGTCGAAGATGACCACTCTGTCGTGCCCTTACCCGACACCTTCCTTGTCTACTCCAACACCTACACAGCCCCCACCAAAAAACACGGCCCTGGACTTGGCATCTTTTTCGGTATTTTCATCCCTATTGTTTTTGTGTGTGCTGCCATTGGTGGTGGTCTCTACCTCTACAAAAAACGTCAAAGTGCTCAAAATATCCATTATCACAGACTCAATGAAGCATCACAAACTTCATTATCAACATAATCAAACTCTAATCGCCATTAACTCATTTGTAAATATCTATCCATATCTATCTATTAATAAAACACAACACCAAGTATTATTGTTGTTGGATTGTTTAATTTAACTAAAATTCGCAAAACATGATCATTCAATTTATCGAGTGGAATACCTGAGTCCCCCACCCCTCATATCTCAACTTTGTTCGTTTTTTTCAAAAAACGTATTTTTTTTTTTTCTTTTTTTTTTTTTTTCGACAATGAGGCCTCGACGCGTAAAAACGAAAGTTTTTTTTTTCTTTTTTTTTTTTCCTCAGGACCCTTACTTCTCATCATATCTCTTACATTTGTTATTATTCATTTATTTTCTATTATAAAATCAAATAGTAATAATCAAATTTGTTTTATTAAAAATACAAAATGAGTGGTATGTATCTGATTGTTATATATCTAAATTTATAAATACGATTGATTGACGACTGACACAATATCACACATTTTATAGACAAAAAGAAATCTAGCAGCAGCTCTTCAAAAGAAGAAAAAGATTACCAAATCAAACCAGAAAAAACCCCATTATTAGATACCTCTAAATGGCCACTCTTATTAAAGAACTATGATCAACTCTTGGTTCGTACTGGTCACTACACCCCAATTCCAAACGGTCACTCCCCACTCAAGAGACCAATCAAGGAATACGTCAAGTATGTAATTAATTCTTAATTTGAGATAATTCGATTTACTAACGCTAATTCAACAATTTTAGATATGGTATTATTAATCTTGATAAACCATCAAATCCATCATCACATGAAGTTGTAGCTTGGATTAGATCAATTCTTAGAGTACAAAAGACAGGTCACAGTGGTACTTTGGATCCAAAGGTTACTGGTTGTTTGATTGTTTGTGTTGAAAGAGCCACTCGTTTGGTTAAATCTCAACAAGGTGCCGGTAAGGAATATATTGGTATTGTCAGATTACACAGCGCCATCGACGGTACTCACGAACTCAGCAAGGCTGTCGACACCTTGACTGGTGCCCTCTTCCAAAGACCACCACAAAAGTCTGCCGTTAAAAAGAGACTCAGAGTCCGTACCATTCATCAAAGCAAACTTTTAGAGTATGACCCAGAAAGAAACCTCGGTTTGGTTTGGGTTGATTGTGAAGCCGGTACCTATATTCGTACCCTTTGCATCCACATTGGTCTTTTGATGGGTGTTGGTGGTCACATGCAAGAGTTGCGTAGAGTTCGTTCAGGTATCATGAGCGAAAAGGAGGGTATGGTCACCATGCACGACGTCAAGGATGCTCAATACGAGTATGACAACACCAAGGACGAAACTTATCTCCGTCGTGTCATCCAACCACTCGAAGCCATTCTCACCAACTACAAGCGTATCGTCGTCAAGGACAGCGCTGTCAATGCCATTTGCTACGGTGCCAAACTCATGATCCCAGGTCTCCTTCGTTACGAACAAGACATTGAAGCCAACCAAGAAGTTGTCTTGATCACCACTAAGGGTGAAGCCATTGCTATTGGTATCGCTCAAATGACCACTGCCAGCATGGCCACCTGTGACCACGGTGTTGTTGCTACCATCAAGAGAGTTATTCTCGATAGAGATGTCTATCCAAACAGATGGGGTTTAGGTCCAAAAGCCCAAAAGAAGAAGGCTATGATCAAGGCTGGTGAACTCGACAAATATGGTAAACCAAATGAAAAGACTCCAAAGGAATGGACCAACACTTACCAATACTACACTGGTTCCACTGATGCCGCCCCAGCTGCTGCCGCCACCACTCCATCTAAAGCTGCCGAACCAGTCAAAGCTGCCAAGGAAGAAAAGATGAAATCTGCCGACTCTAGCGACGAAGAAGTTGTTGAAAAGAAAAAGGAAAAGAAGGAAGAAAAGAAGGAAGACAAGAAATCATCCAAGAAATCAAAGAAAGACGACTCTGATGACGAGAAAATGAAGGAATCCTCTGATGATGAAAAAGCCAAAAAGAAGAGCGAAAAGAAAGAAAAGGAAGAAAAGAAGGAAAAGAAATCCTCCAAGAAATCATCCAAGAAAGACGACTCTGACGACGAAAAGAAGGAAAAGAAAGAAAAGAAAGAAAAGAAATCCTCCAAAAAAGACGACTCTGATGATGAAAAGAAGGAAAAGAAAGATAAAAAGAGAAAGAGCTCTGAAGAATCTTCAAAAGATAAAAAGAAAAAGAAGAGCGAATAAGCTTTTTGTTTCCAATTTGATTTAGAACTTTTAATCATTCAATCAATCAATCAATCAATAATCTCATAAACAAAAAAAAAAAAAAAAAAACAAACCATAATCAATAAATTAAAATTATATCTATATCTAATCTTTATTTAATACCTTCATTTTATTGCCATCCGATGATGACTTTTTCTTGAGCAATATCTTTTTAATTTTTTTCAAAGGTGATTGAAATTCATTTTCCAAAACAAAGTATTTGAATAGTGGATAGATAAAGAATCTCAGGGTGAATAAAAGAAATATGATAAAGACAAAAATAGAGGTTGGTTGAGTAAATTCGCGAGACCAGGGTTTGCCGAGACTCCATTTACCATCGATACAAATTCTACCACGTTGATCCAATTCATTTTCTCTACACAACATGCATTTATGATTAATGCATGAGAGTCCTACTCCGCACCATTGCATGCTGTTATCTTGATAGGGACAATCAACATTTAAAAAAGGATGATTGTCAAATGATTCACACTCACCTTCATCATTACAATATTCATTTAAATTACATGTACTTTCATCTACGGTACCTGGTTTACATGTGCCACACTATTTTTGTATTTATTTTTATTAGTAGTGTTTCAAAATAACATATATAGATATACTTACCAAACCTTCTGTTGTGTTGAGCATATTCTCTTTATAAAACTTTATTTTATTATGGGCACATCCTTTGTTTGTTATCAACATGTTGTTGTATCGTAGTATAGCTCTGGACATGGGGCCTTCACAAGAGCCCATTGGAGGCATATCGTATTTCATTAATGCACATTGCGAATTGACATTATTAACAATGATTAATAAAATAATGATGATTGAAATTTTAAACATTCTATTTCTCTATTGTTCAATTACTATTTTATTAAAATAAATAGCTAGGCTCAAAAAAAGATTTATTCTAGATTTGTAAAAATTTTTTTGTTTTGTGAAAGTGAAACATGATAACTTAGGCAATTTGAATTTGCTCATTTCCCGATAGAAGATTTTTTACTTTAACTAATACCCCAAATCATTTTTTCCCTTCTCTTTATGATTAATATTTCATTCCAATTCATAGTTTATAGTTTCATTTCAATACCCCATAATTTTAACTCTTTTAGAAAAAAAACCATCGGGGCCCGAAATCATCAGATATTTTCAAAAAAAGAATAAAATCAAAAAAAAATCAATTTTTTTTCACAAAAATTCCTGATTTTTGTGGGGTTAAAAATATAACACCTAGTCATCATTTCTCAATCATCTATCAATCAATAAAGCACCACTGTTATTCTATTCTTGTACATATAATATTTAAATATAGAAAAAAAGAGTGCGTTTATGATTGAGTAAAATAAAAATGGAGCCAGAGTACACAGATAGTAAAGTAAAAATAAAGAGAGTGCTTGTGGGTGTTTTTGTGATCTCAACATTGTTATTTATTGCGGGAACAGTGTTATTTTTTATAATGTTTTTGCCAACCTATGAAACTGCAAAAGGATTCACAAAGTCACAGTGCGTGGTCACAAATCTTACCATTGTTTCAGAGCCATCTTCGTCATCCTCTTGTTCCAATTTAAATGAGCCATGGTGGGGGTATTGGCTGGGATACAGCTCATTCAACGGAGGATCGAATCCAAGTGGGGAGAGTAATAATTTACTGTATTCCCCATTCAACAATGACCACTCTCTGGAGCCAAGGAGTTTGGTGGTTGATCAATTACAGATCACCTCTCTATTGGAACAAGATCAATTAGAAGCATATGAAGCAGCAGCAGCATCATCTTCGTCCCAGGGCAACTCATGTTTCCAAGTGGAATGGAGTGTTTTTTTCAAAGAAACGGTCGAGGGAGGTGGCCAGAGTGACACCTCGGTCATTCAGAGTCTGTGGACCAACCAAAGAGCTTTGGCCAACACATGGTTGACCTACTATCAATTGAATTCAAATCATATATGCTTTTATGACAAAAATAATATCTCACACGCATCGTGGACTCAGTTACCACCCTATTTGTATGTTTGGACCATCCCCATTTTATGCATAGGATTCTTTGGCGCAGTGTTGAGTGCCATTGTGTGGGTGATACTCAAGAGAAAAGAAAAGAACCTATTGTTGGTCGATCAACAAGACATCAAGCACTTGTATCGTGATTCACAACAAAGTATAGATTACAGATCCAGAGAGCCTCTATTAATAGAACACAAACAAAAACAACCTAAACAGCAACAACAAAAAAATAGAAGCAACAGTAATGGAAGCAATCATGGCAGTAGTGGTAGTTTTGGAAATAAAAGTAATCCAAATTTACCAGTTTACTCATTCAATAACAATCTACGCTATAGTAAAGATTTAGCCTCGGAGATTAATATAGAAATAAACAACTAATTGGTGGTGTATAATAGTTCAGTAGTGTGGTATTATGATGATCAAAATACTTTACAAATCTACATGCACCACACATCAGTGGTGGAAAAAAAAATCAAAAAAATAGATCTAGATATAAACTGTAATAATAGTAGTAGTACTAGCATGCATAACATCATCATCAGCACCAAATCACTTCACCAACAAACAACAAACAAAACAACAATACAAATACTATGTTTTAGTAATAAATATTTTATTATCATACATATTTAATAAATATTATAACTTTCATTCCAAAACCCAATATAATTCTTATTTATTTGTATGAGTGTAAAAATAATCACGCTATTTTGGACAAAAACTAAGAATGATCGGAAATGATTTCTTTATCATCTATTTTCAAATAAAATCAGTAAAATCAAAAAAAATTTTAAAAATTTTTTCAAAATGAATCAACAACGGTGGGTGTTGTCTATTTTTCAAACACTCTTTTTAGAATACATATAACTCAAATTTATAACCAACTCACACCCCACACTCAGCACACTCACGTTATCATACATTTAAAGAAGTGTTGTGCTCATATATAGCAAGCAAACAAACAAACAAACAAGCAAGCAAATATTTAGTTGTTTGCCATTACTAGTGTTTATACTACTATTGTTATTGTTGTGATATATAGATATATTATATTGGATATTGTGTAGTTGTATGATATAGAAAATGATAAAGAATGTTGTTTCGCCCATGATGATGACACCAAAGAAATCGATGGACGAACAGTTGAAAGAGATTGAGGTGTTGAAACAGCAGCTCAGGGAGGAACGCGAGCAGTTGGAGAGGGACAAGGGACAGTTTGACGAGGATAGAAAGATCATATTTGACTCGCTGTCAAAGTGCATAGGGTCGGGCAGCGCCAACATTGGCAAAAACATATCAAAGGCCTTGAAAAAGGCGGAAAAGGTGTCAAAGAAGGCGAATGGCGCTGGAAATGGCGGCCACCACAGCTCGATGCCGTTGGCGTCGGTCGAGATCAGTAATCTTACGCACAGCAGTGGACAGATTGGACAGAGCATTGGTACCCCATTCAATGTGCAGCACAAGGTGCACGTCGACTTTGACTATAAGTGGACGACCGCCATCGAGGGCCAGGATTTCAGCCAGGTCTTTGAGTTTATCGAGACACTGGGCACTGGTAGCTATGGTACCGTACATAAGGCCATACACAAGGACACCCATTTTACATTGGCCACCAAAGTCATCCCTTTGCAAGACTCTGAGGAGATTGAAAAGGAGATCTCCATCCTCAAGAAATGCAAGAGTCCCAACATTGTCAGCTACTTTGGGTCCTGCCATCAGGGCGAGAATCTGTGGATTCTCATGGACTACTGCAGCCTGGGGTCCATCAGAGACATGCTGGATCTCTCGGAAAAGACCCTCTCGGAAAAACAAGTGGCCGTCGTTGTGCAACAGGCCCTCAAAGGCCTTCATTATCTCCATTCAAATCAAATCATTCATCGTGATATCAAAGCTGCCAACATTCTCTTAAACGACGATGCCACTGTAAAGCTGGCGGGTATGTATTGTTTACGCTAGGTAGGGAGAGTCGCGATACTAATACTATAGAACACTACTAGATTTTGGTGTAAGTGCCCAATTGGACGATGCAATGTCCAAGTCAACAGACTTTATCGGCACACCCTTGTGGATGCCACCCGAGATTATACAAAAGAAGCCCTACAACAATAAGTGCGATATATGGAGTCTTGGCATCAGCATTATCGAGATGATTGAGGGATATCCCCCATTTTGGAAGATGCCTCCCACCAGAGCCATGCTGATGATACCCAATAAACAGGCACCTACACTCACTAAACCCGCCCAATATTCCAAAGAGTTGAATGACTTTCTGTCATTGTGTTGTCAAAAGGATCCAGAGAAAAGACCCTCGGCATTGGATCTCCTCAGTCATGCATGGATGGCTGCAAACTCTGTCGCCTCTAATATCGAGGTCCTCAGACCCATCATTGACGAGTGTCTCAAGAAGGCAAGTGCGAGAAAGAAGAAAACAGCAGAGTTGCAAAAGAAATCAGGTGGCGTCGGTATCAAAGAGAAACAAAACAGCAAGGATAGTAAAGGCAGTGCAGGCAGTAATCCCGACGAAGCAGATTCATTCAATACATTTATTCTAAAGACTACCGTAAATAATAGCAATAGCAATAACAACAATAACAACAACAACAACAATAATAATGACTCGCCTTGTTCATCAGAGGATGAATTGGACTGTGGTACAATGATTACCAAAGATGATGACGACAACGATACCAATGCATCGGCCACCACCATTCCAGCATTTATTGCGGCCCTGAGAAAAACATTGACCAAAGAGAACCAAGTGTCTCGATCACCACCCTCCAATCCCCTCCCTCCCATTCCAAATGGTGTAAATAAGTTTAGCAATAGTAATAATAGTAATAATAGTAATAGTAGTAATAGTAGTAATAATGGTAATACATCAACAACAAACACTAATCTCCAAGAACTGCTAGACAAGAACCAAGATACCCTAAAGGAATATATTCAACAACAATTGGATAAACTCAAAAAAGATATCTTGTTGGATGTATCAAATCTTTTAAATGAAAAGTTATCAAGTGTAAATAGCTCTCCATCTAAACCAACAACCGGTGGGTTTATTCAACTATCTCATGCGTCCTCAAGTAATAATGTATCAAATAATAGTAATAGCAATAGTAGCTCTGTATCAAATATATTTAAGAAATTCCCAACACCTCCACCAGCACCATTGGTATCTAGTCAAAAGAACAATAGTACTCAAATATCAGATAATGTAAATAGTAGCAACAATAACCCAACACCATCCAAGCCACCTATCGTCCACAATAACAGAAGATCAAGAGAGATGGATAGTGTGATAAATAACTTTAACAATCTCAACACCAGACCACCCTCACCCAAACCTAACTCTTTTAATCGTCCAAATTCTCCATTTAGGAAATCAATTGGTGCAAATAATAATAGACCATTATCTCCACCTCCAAATAATAATAATAACAATAATAGACCATTGTCTCCACAACCAAATAATAATGGCAATAATAGACCATTATCTCCACAACCTACAACTACAACCACTACAACAACAACGACAACAACAACAGATAATGAAACAATAGTGAATGGTGAACCAATTTCACCAGCAAATAGAGCAAAGCCTCAACCACCACCTCCAAGACAACCAGTTGGAAAACCTTCACCAAAGAGAGCACCATCTCCATCGGTCAGAAGATCAACATCACTTTCACCCCAACCAGTGGTTTCTTCACCAAGCAAAGAGAGATTACCACCCCCACTTCCACCTCCCAGAGTTGGAGGTGCATCAGTATCATCACCATCAACTCCCTTAAACTCGTCACCATCTGCATCTAAAATCTCTGCACCATTCAATGTATCAAAGTCACCCGGTTCACCATACGTTCCACCAAGACCCAGAACCCCATCCTCTTCGTCACCAAGTCAAAGCGGTGCACCACTTGTAAATAAAAGATTAAGTCAATCCATGACATCCAGTCAACTCAAATCCCAATTACACGGAAGTAGTAGCAATGGTAGCAATGGTAGTCACGGCAGCGCAGGCCCCAGTATTGGAGTCTCGACTGGAAACACTAAAAGACTCTCATCGACAATGTCACCAATCCTTCTCAGCAGTCCCGGTGGTCTCGGGGCACCCAAACAACCATCCTCGCTTCGTACCAGCGGTGGCAGTGGATTTTCCATTGAAAAGCCTCATACACCCTCTGCCGAAAAAAGAGCCATACCAGTGCCTTCACCAGCACCATCTACAAAATCATTCAACTATACACCATCAACTCCATCCACCACCACAACCACCACAACGACTACCACCACACCACCACTTCAATCTGTAAATTCCAAAGACAAAGACAATTTATCTGGATCATTTCGAAAGAAATCCGTGATCAAACCCCTTACCTCTGTGAAATCCATTTTTTCACCACTAAAAAAAGTGGAAAAGAATTAACCAATAAAATATTTTATGTATATATTTATAAATTATATTATATTATTTATTTATTTCTTTTTTTATGAAAATTTATTTATTGATTTCCAAATAATTTTATAGAGTAAAAAAGACAGAGGATATGTGGTCGAAAAGAAATGATTCCAAAAAAGATGGAATTTTAAATAAAATTTTATTTATGACTATTTTTACATTAAATATGTTTTGTTTTGTTGGTTTGTTTGTTTTGGTTTTCATTTACATTGGATTGTTAATATTGATATAGTTGACTATTTTTTGATTATTTACATTATTTACTTATTTTTTTTTTTTTTTTTCTTATTTGATATTTAAATATTATTATAACTTTTTAGATAAACAACATTGAGTATAAATATCACTAAGCAAAGTTTCCAATTCTTCTTTGGAAAAATCTCTCTTTTTGGAAAATGATTTGGCCCAAGAGAAGTTTCTCATTCTAGCGTCTTGAATTGGATTAATGATATCTCCATCTTCGTAAATGGAACAACAATATCTATCGCCCAAAGAATTAACATCGTGGCTACCATTAGAAGATGAGGAAGAGGCTCTAGTGAATGAATTGGAAGGACCTTCAGAAACTGCTGTTTGTGTCTTCCAACACATAATGAAAAAGCTTTCCAATTGAATTGGATGGTAGAAACTGTATTTGTTGTTACCAAACTTTCTAGAACATTCGAGCTCTAATGAGCAAATTAATTCTTGTTGAGGAACCATTGTATTATCTTTTGGAAGCAAGAGGCGGAAATAAATAAATAAATATCTATGTACAGAAAATAAAAAGAAAAAGAAAAAAAGAACTCTACTATTCTATGGGGTCCTTGAGACTACTACTGCTACTACTACTGCTAGAGAGTTGGATTGCTATTACTTAGAAGAACAAGATAATTACAACAATTGTTTTGGACACTTCTCCATCAATATTTATATTGGATCATATGAAAATTCTAAATTGCAAAAAAGAAAATTAAATTAAAAAATTGAAATTAATAAATTGAAATTCTATTAAATCACTGATGAATGGGGGGTTGGGGTGGCAAAAGGCATCAATTTAAATTGATGGTGATCTGAGGGGGTGTGCCAAATTTGAATTAAAAAAAAGTTAAAAATAAAAAAAGTGGCTAAAAAAAAAAATTTCATAAAAAAAAAAAACCAACATTCTCTATTTTAACAATTAGAGGCCTCTCAAACGATTGGTAGAGGTGCATAGTGATTGAGATATCGATTGTGATGTAATCTTTGATAGATTTAATAAAATGACACTACTCTTGAGTGGTATAGATATATATTTAGAGTATGTGGTGGTTTTGTAAAATGAGCTTGTTTGTCTTGTATGATGATGGATGATGTGAGTGTCTATGGGTGGGTATGATGCAGTTTATATTTGTATATTGTATATCTATCTATGTACCTACTACTACTTATGTACTTTGGTTGTATGTGTGTGGATAGGACTTTTCTAATTTACACTAATACCTCAATAGGAAATTTTTTTGGATTTTTTATTTATTCCAATCAAAAAATTGAAAAAAATTGAAAAAAATTAAAAATAAATTAAAAATATCTTCAATCAGAGAAATTTAGAAAAAAAAAAAAAAATAAAAAGAAAATAATCAAAAACACCACATATCTTGAATAATGCAAAGGAATCATTAAATTTATCATAATGTTGATTATTTATTTGCATTATTTGTGGTATTCAATCAAAAAATTGATCAATATCTTCAATCAAAACACTTTTGCTAATAATTTTGTTGATAAATAATGATGATTCATGATTCATAATTATGATTATTCATTATTGTATGATTGTTTGATTGATTATTGATTATTTTATTTTATTTATTTTTGCTTTAGCACCCACCACTCTTCTCAATGATCATTAGTAATATTTGCAGGTCGACACCAATTTTACAATAAACAAAAAAGAAAATTTACAACTATTGCCACTAGAGCCGAGGTATCAAATCTAATCATAAGAGTATACAACAAATTCAGTCGTAAAAAACATCGAGACGAGTGGGAAAAAACTCAGAGTGTGTGTCTATGGTTTTACTCGTTGAGAAATAATAATAATTCTTTGCACACATCAATATTTATATCTATGAAAAAACAGTTTGCAAAAGATACAGTTCTTCAACCACCCTGTAGAATTCTTTTGTTTTTAAAACAAAACTGAAAAAAATAATAGTTTTCTATAATTTTCTAAGTTTTGATTGTGTCCGATAATAATGTGGTAACTGTTCGGTGAATCACAAAAACGCCGAGCTGTTTGAAAAAACAAATCTTCACAATGTTTTTGAGTTTTTTTTTTTTAGGTAAATAATTATTATTTTTTTTTTTTATTTTTTTTTCTATTTTTACAATTTATCTTTATTTGTACTACTTTTTATATAAAATTGAACCCCACACAGATAGTGTACTTTTTATTTTTATTTTTTTATTTTTATTTTTAATTTATAGTGTTATTTATCAAGTATTAGTAGTGTTAGAAATAGCAGCAGCTATAGCGCATAGGAGTAGGAAATCAATAGGATATAAGAAGCACATACAATTGTATATTAGCAGGAGTGTAGTAGTAGCATTAGTCGTAGTTTAGTCAAGATTTATAATAGTAATAATAGTAGTAGTCGTGGTAGTGTTTAATAAATAGATATAAAGAGAAAAATACACGAAAATAAACAAACAATATAGTCTAAATACTATCTAATAGTATTGTATATAGATATAAAAATGAATGTTCAATATCTAAACGACTATATCATTCAAGGTAGGATTGGATCTGGCTCATTTGCAATGGTCTATAGAGCAGTTTCAAAACTTACTGGTGAAGTTTTTGCAATTAAAGAAGTAAATGTACATAGATTAACGGAAAAGAATACAAAGTTGATAGAGAATTTAAATTACGAAATTAGAATATTAAAACTAGCTTCTCATCCAAACATTGTTACTTTATATGATGTTATTGAAGTATGTAGCATGCGTTTATAGTTTTACTACTCCTATAGATTACATTTTACTAATTCTCTTTAAACGCAACTATAGCCGCCACAATCTGATGAATATATGTATTTAGTTATGGAGTGTTGTGAAGGAGGTGATTTTAGCAAATATATTAGAAAACACAAGAGATTGACAGAAGAAAAGGCATTGTATTTTATGAGACAGTTGTCAAGTGGACTTAGATTTCTTAGACAAAAGGATATTATACACAGGGATCTAAAACCACAGAATCTATTGCTTTCAGACTCTTCAGAGAATCCTATATTGAAAATTGGTGATTTTGGATTTGCAAAATTTATCGATGTGCAGTCATTGTCTGAAACATTTTGTGGATCGCCACTTTACATGGCACCAGAGATACTCAATCACAAGAGCTACACAGTAAAGGCTGATCTCTGGTCTGTGGGTGTTATTCTCTATGAAATGTTGGTAGGTCAACCCCCGTTCAACAGTAGTTCAATGAAAGATTTGATTTTACAATTGGATAAAAAAACTGTGAGATTGCCTTCGAGTTTGGCTATTAGTAAAGGTTGTCAAGATCTTTTATTCTCACTTTTGCAATCAAATGAAATGGAGAGAATATCATGGGAAGACTTTTTCTCTCATCCTTGGCTTATTGGTCAATCACCTGCTGTATCTTATCCAATACAAACAACAACAAATTCAATACCATTTAATATAAAAGGAATTAATAATAATAATAATAATAGTAATAATAATAGTAATAATAATTTACCAGGTTATTCAACTTCTGCGCCAACCAATAATATAAATATAAATAGTAATAATAACATTCAAAATAATAATAATTATTCAACTTCACCTTTAGATAATGGTAATCTTCCATTTGCTTTTAATAATTCAGCTTCCAATAAGCCAATAGTTTTATCACCAGGATCTTCATTTACAGAAAGAAATTTAAACAAATCAAAATCTTTTACAGAAAATAATCAAAATAACAATATTAGAGTAAGTTATGTTATTATTGTCGTTGATTTCTAGTATAAACTAATCTAATAAATCTACATTTAGTATCCATTTAAAGATGATAAAGGTAAAATGGGATCAAGTAATGGTAAAAATAGTAATAGTAATAGCAATTCAAATAGTAGCAATAGTAATAGTAATACAACAGTAGTAATTGGTACAACAACAACTACAACCACAACAACAAATCCAACAACTACAAATGCCCTTTTAGATTTTGAAAGAGATTGTGTAATTTTAGATGACCAAGAATTATTTTCAACAGATAGAGTATTAAAGAGAGCAACAGTTATTGCAGAATTGGGTGATCTCAGACAATATGAAGCGGCAGAATGTTTACCATTGTACTTGAAAGCACTCAATATGCTTAAATCTAGAATTCCAAACACTTCTAACAACAATCAAGCCAGCAGTCTGTCTGAAAAATTCAAATCTACATTTAAAGAATACCAAAAAAAGGCATTTCAAATCTATTCAACTCTAAATTCTGATCAAGACTGGTTGAATCCACAGTTCTCTGCAAACAAATTGATATACGAAACTGCATTAGACTATGGAAGAAAGGCTGCCGTCGAGGAAATGTATACAAATTATTCAAAATCTTTGCAGCTCTATATTGATGGCCTTTTGTTGATCGAATATCTGTTAACCATTTCAAGTGACAAAGATGATCAAGATACTTTAAAAAATTGTTTGTATTTTTTATTTATTTAATTAATAATAATAATAATATTTAATTTAAAATACTAATCATAATATTATTGTTATTATTATAGATATATCAGCTTTTAATGGAAGAATTAGTATTGTTAATAGACGATATCTCAATAGCACAACAAACACGAAAAATTAGGAACCTCTGTAGATAAAAAAGTTATTTATTTATTTAATTTTTTTTTTTTAATTAAATATAAATCCCATTCCATTTTCGTACTTACCTTATCTATCAATTTTTCAACACATATTTCTTTTTTCTTGATAGCTGCATCTCTAAATTGAACCTTTCCAGCTTCACATATTTAAAAATACTAGCTATTTGTTTCCACGAGTACCTTTGCAAAAGCAGAGATCAATTGTAAAAATAATTGGCTCCTCTTCGGTCTATGATACCGTTGATAGGATGAAAGATAAAACAATTTTTTTTGTTCTTAAACAACTTGTTTTAAAAAAAAAAAACTAAAAATAAAATGAAGCACCAACTATTCCGATAAAAGCATTTATAATTGTTGACTCAACAATGGATGAATCTGATTTACAAAATTTCATCACAAGATTATATAGTCCACTCCAAAAATCAAGAAACTCACTACATCTACAAAATCTTTTTATTAATTTTTAAACACACATTGTTTATTTATTTATTTATTTAATCTACATTTTTTATTATATATTAATTACATATAATTTGCTAATTTTGGTTCAATATTTTTGAGAGTCATATATTCTTGAAGAATTGGTAAAGAGGCAGCTTTCATTTCATCAACACTGTGATCTGGGAAAATAAAACAATTTAGTCTTGATGGGTCAATGGTTTCTAAACAGACAAGTACACATTCTCTGAGGCAATTGATAGTATTTTCAGTAAATCTTAAACGGTAATCATGTGAACAGATATCATGGTTCATTTGGACACAAGTTGTAAATTTATCAAATGAAAGTGATTTAATTTCGTTTGGTTGGAAATGTGGTCTCATTGTTGATGGTTGTTTTGAACTAAAGTTTTTGTTATTAGTGTATTTATAATTGATAGTTGATTGAATGATATTTAATTACTAATTCTTTAGTTTTTATATCTTTTTTTTTCAATACCATTTTTTCAAAAATCAGATCTTTGCTCCAAAAAAATGATTTTCATAAAAAACTTTTCAAAGATTGCATAAACAAAAAAGTTTCAAAGAAATTCTTTTTTAGAAGTTTTGTTTTTTCAAGACTGAAAACTCATAAATTTAAGAACTGATGATATCATTCACTACTTATTTAGAAAAGATGATTTTAATAGTCATGGGTTATTTTACAAAACTTTTTTTTTATTTAATTTACAAATAGGCACAATAATATTATTGGATTTTAATAGTAAGAGTAATTTAAACAAACCATTAGTAACTTTGATATTTGAAATATCTAACAAATGGAGTCCCTTTGGAGATATTTTTTAAAACAAAATGTTTATATCTTTATTATTGTAATTATAATTATTGTTGATTGATTAGTTTAAGATTGAACAGCAAACTTTTTAAGATGTTCCAAAAATACATGTAAATTTACATCTTCAGTGAAAACGATTTCACCTTTAGATGGATCTTGAGGGATATTGTTTGTGTGGGTGATGTTGGGATCAATGGTAGCCAAAAGGAAACGAGCTTCACCAGAGTGTTGATCACATTCAATATAACGAGGATAAGGGAATCTTTCTTTGAGAATGGCAGCGGCGTCTTGTTTTGGAGCAATCAAGAGATCTCTAAAGTTTTGATAGTTTGGATCCTTGTCGTATCCAGCTTTTCTCCATTGGGCAATAGTTTCACCAGAAAAGATTAAAACATGGAAAAAGGTGTCTAACAACAAAATAGAGTCGTTTGAAATACTCGAGGCAGAGAGGACCTCTGGACGTGGTGGACCGTTAAAGGTGTATTTCTCGAGGGTGGGTTGAATCATAACAAGAGAATTGGAAACGTTTTCTCTATTCAACATGAATCTATAGAAGGAAGACTCATCGGGACTGTTATTGAAAACCTGTAAAAAGTTTGATCTTCTCAAATGGAACATAAAGGTGGGATAGATGGAAAAGTTTTCTGACAAGTTAAAGGAACGAATGTCTTCTTTTTTATAGTCGGCATAACGAGAGACCAACTTGATCAACATCTTGTCCAACCATCTGGTGATGTCTTGTAACTCTTCGTTTTCAGTCTTGAAAATAGCAAGACGGGCCATCAATACGGCAGATGTTTCTTGATCAAAGCCTTGAGTCAAATGTTGGATGGGGGCGTTATTGTCGACCCAGTCTCTCTTGACAGTGGTGACACGAACAATTTGTTTGCCGGCTGCGTTTTGATAAGAGGTGATAAATTGAATGAGACCAGAAGAGTCGGGTGGCATTTGGTTGTTGTGTTGATTGGCAATTTCAAAATAAAAGGCAAATGTGCTGTTTTGATCGAGACCACAAATCTTCCAACTAGAGGTACCACCGATGCCAATCTCATTTTCACTGACACAGCTTGTCTTGGCACCCTTGCTCGACATGTGACCAATGGCACCACACACCTTTAGATACATAGAGGTGACCACTTGAATCTCGGCATTGTAGCCGAGCTTGAGTGAGGCGTCAGTGTCACGTGTAAATATCTTTTGGAAGGATTGTTGGAACATGGGATGAGAGAATGCATCAGCCAACACCATAAAGCCGCCTGTAAGCTTGACCATCTCTCTCATTTCATAGAGACCGACTTGATCGAGCGAACATGAAAAGATATCAATGGCATGGCCCGAACTGACGGCCTGCTCACCAATTGATTTATAATACTGATAGGCTTTGCTAGAGTACTTGGCCTTACCCTTTTGAATGTCATTGTGTGAACGAATGGGTTCCTTTAGCTCTTCACCAACAACAATACCGGGTCCTTGGGTGGCAGGACCACCGATAAAGGACATGATTCTGGCACCAGTGTTGGGTGCAATGGCTTGAAGCAATGAAACGGCAACGGAAAAAGCCA
This sequence comes from Polysphondylium violaceum, assembly GCA_000277445.1. NCBI lineage: Eukaryota > Evosea > Eumycetozoa > Dictyosteliales > Dictyosteliaceae > Polysphondylium > Polysphondylium violaceum. Next base: position 36,316 of record AJWJ01000167.1, read on the forward strand.
TACCTGTGCAACGGAGTGGACGTTTATCTGAACTAACTCTGCATGGGTCTTTTTGGATCTCTTCCAAGATCGATGTGAGATGAAACTCGCATTCATTGGCGGGAACCAAGAATTTCTTGCTCATGAGGTTCATTGATTCGGCACTGCCAAGTTTATCAATGAGGGTGGTGGCTTTGAATGGTGCATTGCCACGGAATACATATGATTTGGGACAGGCTGTGAATCCAAGTTCATACAATTGAACCATGGAACCAAATGTAATGAGACCAACATAGGCATTCTCTGGAATCAATGATAAAGACATGGTTAATGAATCTGTCAATGCTCTCAATTCATCGTCTGGTAATCCAATGTCGACGACAAATAAATAGATGGGAAGTGCTGTATCATTGGTTGGTAATTCATATTCTATAGTTGTAAGATTTGGATATAATTCTGCTGGTTTATGTACATCTGATATACCTGAATAATGATTTGGGAATTGATTATGTTGTAAACAAAATGGACATACCCATGTTTTAAATGGTGCTGCAATTGAACTAAATATTATCATTATATATTAATAATCTATCTATTTATCCATCTATCTATATATCTATTTATATATCTTTACCAATATGGATTTAAAATAGCATTACAAAGTCCTTTACAACGAAGGGGTGGATAAGGTACTTTGGTAAGTTCTGGTGATTGATGAAGTGGTGTATACATAGCACCAAGTGGTACTAATAATTTACGAGTAGCTTCTACTCTTGAAGTAGGCCAACGATTCCATGAGAATCTAACACCATCTGTTTCTTCCCCTTTATAAAAATCCATCTAGATATATATTTGTGTGTATTTATGTGTATTTGTATTGTTAATATAAGAGTGTGGGATGTATTGAATATGATTAAATGCTAAAAACTAGTTTTCTCCTTCTCTGATCTGATGAGTCATTATCCTTTTTTTTTAAAAAAGTGAAAAAATAAAAAGAAAAAAAAAACAAACACAACGTGGTGAATGCAACATAATGGAGTGATTACTCAATATGCGCAGAGGGAATGACTACCTGTAGTATTGACACAATACCTTATTAGTTATAGTCGTATAGTCTTTAATATACAAAGATGGTGAACACACCTACTCTATATATATTAAATGAACCAAAAATAAAAAAATGAAAAAAAAAAAAATAGATATCAACTTCAAGAAAGAAAATTTTGATGGCGGAGAGTGGGTGGGAATTTTTTTTTTTTACTTTTCTCCCCTCTTGTGATGTTGGGCGACGCACCATATAAAATTTTTGACCATATAAAAACTTTTCTGTAGTTCGAAAGGTGTACACAATTCCTAAAACACTGAGAGACAAATTTATCATTTATTTAATAAAATTTTGTGTGTGTGTGATTGCTCCTTTTTTTTTTAAACAGTTTAAACATTACAGATAGATCCACAATATATACAAATATACAGATAAATATAGAATTATAGAAATATATAAATATATAGATAAAGATACAAATACACAAACTATAGTATAATATAGTATAAAATAGATAGAATAGATAGAATAGAATGATCAACTTGAAGAAATATATGCCAGCAGTATCTGGTTTATTAGTACGTGTGTTTTGTTAAATGAGAGTCATGTTATAATTATATATTAATATGTCTATGATAATAAAATGAATAGTTTGGTGCAGCATGGTTTTTAATGATCGATGGACATGTATATGAGAATCACAATCTCGCTAAAAACCCAGATTTCGGACCCTCTATAAAATGGGTCTACTATTTACCGGGTGTATTTTCAACTCTAGGCCTTGTAATGTCAAATATTGTAAATTTAGATGTATTGACAAACTCTTCTTTCTTTGCCGACGATGACAGCGTAATTAAAACTCGTATTTGGTTATTTGTCAGTTTTGCTATAAACTTTGGTTGCATTGCAGGTGCTATCTGGATTATGGCCGGTGTTTTCTTGCCTCCCCACAACTACAACTCTGCTTCACAATGGCCTGGTATCGCCCTCACCCTTCAGAATGCTTTGATTTTCATTAGTTCTTTAATTTTAGTGTATGCAAAGACTCAAAAGGAAGACGACGGTTACAGTAATTTCTAAATTGGTGCCGCGTGTGCTATTGCCTCAAAGAAGATATCTTTTGTACAAAGTTTAATTAAATATTGTTTTTTCTTTTCAAAGTATATAATTACAGATTTATTATTATTAATATTTAAGAGTTTACTCTTGATCTTCGTCTTCAGTTTGATCTTGATCATCTTGATTATCATTTTCGTCTTGATCATCACCATCATCACCATTTGCATCGCTTGATTCTGTGCCATTTAATCTTTCTTTTGTTAATTTGGCACATAGAGCTAAAAGCTGGCAGACGGCATCATTGTTTAAATCTGTTTTGTAGTCCTTAATATTTGCACGAGTTTTCTTTGAACCAGTTGTAATTTGTTTGAGTATCTTTTCAATAGAGGCAACGGTTGAGCCCACCCTGTTTTTAATCTCTACTGGTCCTTTGCCTTGTAGGCCATCTGATAGGACCATATAGTGTTTGCCTTTTTTCACTTTATCAGGATAACGAAGGAATCTATAGTTTTGTGCGATAAAGTATTCCATGGTGGGCTTGTATCGCTTAAAGGTTAGACCTACACGACCACTGCCAAACATGTCTTCGATTCTGCCGGGCTTGGGTAAGGAGCTTTGTGCACTCGAGTCAACATCACTGAGCATCTTTAAATAGAGTAGAGGATTCTTAGACTCAAACACAGAACGTCCGGCGGTGGCAACAAACGTCTTTATATCTGCTTGTTTGGTGAGTTTGAGGATATGGTCGACACACAAACTTGGTCCATCGACAATGGTTGATTGTGAGTCTACTCTCTTGAGCGATCTAATTAAAATGCCTCCATACACATCATCGCCACAACCAAAAGTGATATCCAATCCCTTGAATGATCCTCCTCTAAAGGTACCGTTGGTTCTGTGAAAGTACCATGAGGCCTTCTCTAACTGCATAACATCACAATGTGCAAAAAGATCATTGTGTTTGTATCCCTTAAAGTAGAATTCCAACTACAAGTTCTATACGTTAGTATATCATATTCTCTTGTAGTTACTTTTGCAACACACTACAATATACATACTTCTATCATTAAATGAGGTATTTCGTTAATATAAAGTATAACATTGTTTTGTAATTGATATGCAATGTTATTAAACCAATCTTGATAGTCTTCTTCTTTTAGTTCTGTAATATTTGTATGTGACAATAAATCTATAATACTTTGATTTTGTCTATCGTATTCATCTTGATCTAAAGGTTTGTTCTTTTTCATTGTAGTGGTAGTACTTTCATCTTCAGTCTCACTGCCACTTAGATTATCATCATCTTGAGCCTTTCTCTTTGACATTTTATGATATTTATACTGTGCGTGTAAAACTCCTTGAAGCGCTCTAATAAAAAACAAAAGCTAAAAAACTTTTCGAGCAAAAAAAAATCATTCTTATTTTTATCCCCTTTTTTTATTCTTCGAATTTTTAAAAATAGTCGGAATATACAATCCTGTGTCAACTCCAAACCCACACAATCTAAATCAGGCCCAGCCGATCCATTCAAACACAATAAATAAAATAAGCAGCCAGATTCGTATTTATTCACAATTAAATACTACACAACAGGCCTTTGATAGAATATAGTAATAATATTTGATGCGGTTTTTTTACATATAAATTTATTTTAAATTTTATCACAACCCACCACATCATGTATTTATTATTATTATTGTTGTTATTGTTATTATAAGTAGTGATGGGATGGTGTAAGGAAGCAATGGAGAAAGAAGAGCAAGAGATATCTCATCTCTATTTCATTTTACCCCATCACGCTATCTCCCAGGCACAAACCTACAATGGCAATTGTTGATTTTGTTGTTGTTGTTGTTGTTGTTGCTGTTGCTGTTGTTGCATTTGCATATAATGTTGTTGAGTTTGTTGTTGCATTTGTTGATAGTAATCTTGAATGTTTTGTTGTTGCATAAAATTGTTGAGTGGCGAGGTAATGCTGTTATTGCTGAGACTGATGCCACTGCCGCTGGTGTTGAGTTTAATGTTACCACCATTGATACTATTGCCACTGCTGTTTAAGGATGGTTGATATCTAAAGTAATCCATTCCACTGTCAATGGACGAATTCAATGTGGTGCCCTCTGATCCCTCGCTTCCACCCAATTGGCCATCTTTGAATATTCTATCTAATTTATTAAAATGTGGTTTGTAGTCTAATTTTTCAATTTTGAATAGTTGTTTCAAACTTAATCTGTTGTGCGTGTATCGAGATGCAGATGCAGATGTATATTTATAGATATGTTAGAAATATTATACTCGTCATAGAGATGTATCTACGAATATAAAACACCTACGATAATCTTTCAATATCTTCACAATTATTATTCCAAATACCAATTAAATTATTATCATTTGCTCTAAAAGAAATTACAACACCGTTGATGTTTTCACAACCATCAATTTGGTCACCTATAAATGCCAATAGCTAATAGTGATAATATAATAATTAATAAACTATTCTCCCTATGACTATTTTACTCTGACTACTGCTAGTGCTGCTCTATTATTATTGTTTTCCAATCAATCTATTGCTGTGCCCTAATACACTCTTGGCTCTTTATCTTATTATTACCACACAACTAATCTCGATATAATACTTACTAAATCTTCCCACCATTTTGAAGTATAATTTCTTCTAGTCTTTACAACAAACTTTCCACCTTTTTTATTATCCTTTTCTTCCCAAATTGGTTTAACACCTTCTTTAAATAAATATATATCACTCAAGGATGAAAATTCATCGACAGGTCTAATCATGTGACTGTAAAAACTCCAAAAATCTTCAACCTAATCATTGTTATAATATTTGCTGTTAGAAGACAATCAAAAGATAACAGATACACATAGAGTGTCTCTTCAATAGAGTACAACTCCTACACAAACATACAGTTTTAATAGGACCAGATATGAATTGAAGACCGGTTAAATAATCATTCATATTCTTTGGTCTCTTTGGCATATAGTAAAAGTAATATGTGTTTGAAAGATGATGGACCATTCTTTAGATTATATATTATATATTGTTGTTGTGTGTGTAAAAGAGTTGAAAGATGAAAAAAAATATAAAAATAAAAAAAAAACGCATAGAAAAAAAAAAGAAAAAAAAAAAAATTTGTGAAGATCATGCCACTGATTAGTTTGAATTTGACTGTCTGAATTGATAAAGTTGGACGCTCTGGCAGGTATGATTTTGTTAGGAGTGGGAGAAGTATGAGTGGTGGTAGAGGTGGTAGAGGTGGTGGTGGTGGTGGCGGGAATTTGAGCAGGGATAAGACTGGGTTTGAAAATAAAAGTCATAGGTGAATTGCTGATTGATGTTAAAAGCTTGGTGATGGTCTCTGCTTTGATATGATTTGTATCCAAATGGCTTCTAAATTTTGCCTCAAGGTTCATCTTGGCTTCAGCGTTTTCGGCAAACTTTTGAGGAGAATCTTTGGTTGGGTTGTACTCCATTTCTTCCTCTAGGTCTACATTATCGGCAATTTCAAAACCACTGAGAATATAACCTTTGCCATCTGACATTATGTTTTGTAAAGCCATTCTTAATCCATTGGATTTAAAACAAATCTTGGTTTGAGGTTATGTTAGTAAGGGAGGGCTCCTGGGAGACAATATAAAACATACCAATAGGGAGGATTTAAGATTTTTTCTAAAATAGGGATAAAGGTTACCTCCACTGCTACATACGTTCCACACATGGCTATCTTGATTTATGACCATAAATCCTATCTTTGAGTGTTCATGATTTGAATTACCTTTCCATAAGAATCTGCTTCCATAGATATCTATTTTAAAGATGGGGGACTTTACATGGTCTTTTACCCACCAAGCTTCTATATTTGAACTTGTCCATGTTGAGATTGCAAAATTTCATATCTTTTCTTGACAAATAGAGTGGTAGATCTCTATCAACGGCCGTTAAACTTCTCCAATTATCATATTGATTGGAGACGGCATTGTTGATTCTCATGTAGTATTGATAATTACCAACTTTAATTTGTTTATCTGAAAAAGTGGTTGCTATCCTACCGTCTGGTCTTGATTTGAACTTGGCATCTCTTGGTCTGGATATGATACATGACTATACTCTGTTTGACCATCTGTTTCAATAAAAGAGGTTGTATCCATTTTATTGAATTTTCCGGCATAGAGACCAATAACAACATTAGGGAACCAATGTTATCACCATCTCATAAACAATGAATAAAAAAAAAACCAAAGTAGACAATAATTTTTATCTGAAC
>AJWJ01000168.1:0-42550 GCA_000277445.1 Polysphondylium violaceum
AATTTACCATTTGCTTGTTTCAATGTGTATGGAAGAGAGGTTCCACCATTAAAATAATTTGACCAGGGTGTGCAGGTCATGCTAGTGTCCGTCCTCGCTGTAATAGTACATGGGTGATCTATACTTTGAATAGTGGTTACAACTGTTGTGTCAGCAGTGTATATAAATCCAGTGAATACAATAGATGCTTCATAAAACTTGACATCCTGGGCAACAGCACCATAAATTGGTGTGTGACTTATGACTACACTATCTGTGGTTGCGTCGATCAATTGAAATGGCCCTTTACTCACCATTTCCATGGTCAGAATGAAATAGAGATTTTGGGCATTCTCATACACCACAGGTATTGTTGTCAATCCATCAAAACTTCTCGCAGTGATTTGGGTTTTATCTGGAATACTTGAAAATTGTCCTTGGATATAATAACGATCATTGTTTTGAATGAAATTGCCTGTAGATATCAAACCATAGGTCATTGAATTTGATCGAACACCACTGCTAACTACAGTTAAGACCAAGGGATTGGGTATAGGTATATTGGCATTTTGTATAATACACTTTATCAAAGTTGTTGTGGAAGATTGAATTACACACAGATACCCAGATATCTCCACCGAATTTAAAGCCTGTGTAGCACTGTAATAAGAATAGAATATGAATCAATTAACAAATATTACCCATATACCTGAAATCAATATTTCTAATCAAGATACACTTACGTAAATCCCGTTCCATCAATAAAAATATTTGAATTTAATACACCCCATGAAGGATACACCTTTGTGATGACAGGAGCACCTGCAACATACAACAAGGCTACAGATAAAAAAGATAATATAAAGAGAACGCTTGTTGTATTATTCATACTTTATTGAACAAAAACCGATTTGAAACTGGTCGCAAATTTAAAACCACCGATTCCTCCACAAAAAAAAAAATATCAAAATCTGTCAAAATCCCACCTTATGTAAGGTGGGAAAAATTTTTAAGAATTTTTTTTGATTTACGAATCCTTTTTTTGAATTAAATTCGTTAAAAACTAAAGTTAAGATATTGAACAAAATTTAAAAAATAAAAAAGACATTCTCTATTATTAGTCGCACCAGGAATTACATATTTTATGAGGATGGATTTCAATTTTAATTGATGATTTGACGGTGGGAGTGAAGTGTTAGAACTGGAGTTGGTTGTCACTATTAATATAGAGGTTGATTCTTTTTTTCTAAGCCTCTTGGGACTTCAACTTTCTCCTTTTCTTTCTCCTTTTTTCTACTTTATTATAAATATTTAATTAAAATATTATCATTTTTCTACCATTTTGAATAATGAAATTGTTAAAGGTGGCAATAGAGAACTATAGTTCATTATCTCTATAAACATAAGAAACTTTTTTTTTTAATTGTAAACATTATCTTTTATTAAAACCAAATGATTTGGTAACAAATCAAAATTTAAATCTAAATCATTATTAAAATAAATTTTTTTACAAGATTTTGGGACATTTTTAAAAAATTCCATTTTATCGTCATCATCACAATTTAATAATAATTGATTAAAAGAACAATATTTTAAATTTTCTAAACCATTTAAATTACAACTCTTTAAACCATTGAAATATAAACTTGTTACACTCCTTGGTATAAAATTGATTGGGATTTCTTGATCTTTATAATTTAAAACTAGATTCCTAACATTCCTAGGTATTTTTATATTATTAATTGTAAAAGTAGATAAAATTAAAGATTTTAAACCAGATGGAAATATATTTTTACTTAAAATATGTTTATAATTTTTACAATTAAATTTTATATGTTCTACATTGCAAGGTATAGAATTTGGTTTTAAAAAACTATTAAATCTATCATCAAATTCAATTTTCTTTAATGTATTTGGTAAAATGTCTTTTTCCAAAGGAAATTTACTTGGATATTGTAATTTCAATTCTTGTAAACCAATATTTAATACATTTTTACCAATAATATGTTGATATTCATATATAAAATTCATTTCCAATTTTAAACAACTTGATGGTAAATTTAATAATTTTTGATTAAAACGACGACCCAAATTTAAAATTTCCAATCCATTTGGCAAAGATTCCACACTATTAAATTCTAAATTAAAACAATGACCCAAATCCAAAATTTTTAAATTTTTTTTCATTTTTAAATTTAAACATTCCAATTTTAAATCAAAATAATAACCAAGATTCAATTCTACTACACTATTTGGTATAATATCAAATTCAACCATTTCTGACCATAAATTGTAATTTGTAAAATTTAAAATCTTACAACTAGGTGGTAAAGAATTTGGTTTTAAAAAAAGATTTATATTTGCAAATGTTAATTTTGTTAGACTTGAAGGCCATAAATTTTCGAATGATTCAATTGATCCAGATATATCCAATTCTACTATAGTATTTGGTAAAAATAAATGATTCATTGACCAACTATAATGATTCATTTTTAAAACTTTTAAATTGTTTGGCCATTGAAAAGTAATTGGGTGATCAAAACTTCCCAAATCAAGACATTTTATATTATTTGGTAAACTTGATATTACTTGATTAAAATCATTTCCAAATTTTAAAATTTCCATTTGATTTGAGAATGATTTGTTGTTGATTTTATATAAATATTCCATTTCAACTTTAAATTCAATTAAATTATTATCGATTACAAGATCTAAATCACTACTATTACTATTATAATCAAAAAGGTGTAAAATTTTTAAATTTTTTGGTAAACTATTTCCAATTATAAATCTTGGACCTGCACCAACATATAGTTCTTGTAATTCTTGATTTAATTGATCAGAGTGGATTATATTTGTAAAATTATATGATATATCTAATTTTAAAATTTGATTGTTACTATTGTTGTGGTTGATTAAAAAAGAATCTATAAAATCACCATTTGTAAAATCAATTTTAACATTTCTAATGATTATTTGATTACATTGAATCCATTTTAAATAATCTAGACAACTATAGTCATCAATTACAAGCCATATTTTTGATAGTATTTGATATGATAATTTTGTTAGATACTTTAAATTTTTAATCATATATCGAAATGATATAGAAATATTTTCATTATTGATTATCTCTATTTGAATTTTATCATAAATATACTTATTTCTAATAATATTTAAAAATAAATTATTCATTATGGTTACTATTGTTGTTTGATAACAAGAAATAATTATGATCAAAAGTTTTTAAAAAAAATCAAATGTTTTTTTTTTTTTTTGGCGAACATCCACATAATATTAAACATCCTCGTATTTGACTAAACATCCCCATCCTACCTAGTATTAAACATCTCCAATACTTCCAATTTTCTTTGGCAAACATACACATTATATTAAACATCCATCCCATCCTACTAGTAGGAAAAGAAAAATATTGTAATAAAACTATTATTACTTTGATGTACCAACTTTATTATTATCTGATGATGTAAATGGAGTATACTTAGATACCTGTAAAACCAAAGGTATAGGTTTACCACTAATATAAATCTTATTTGAACTATCCATTATCGAGTTTTTTAATAATAATTTATAATGTAAAAATATAAAACCAGTCATAACTGAATCAAATCCTGCAGAATGAATATTCATTTCTTTTTTAAGATTAATATTATTATCATTCAAAATTTGTTGTTGATTATTATTATCATCTATATTATTACTATCATTATCAATATTATTATCTTTATCCTTATTTTTCTTTGATTTCTTTTTTGATCTCTTTTTTTCTTCAATATTTAAAATTTGATCTATATTATGAGAATAAGGACAAGTATCATTTAATTTACAATATCCATGATTCTTTTTTTTATCAATATAAAAATATTAGGAAAAAGGGATAAATAAAAAATAAAAAAAAAATATACATACAGAATAATCTTGACAAATTTCAATTAAATTATCAAAGTCACTACTATTACTATTAATTAATGATTCCAAAGGTACTACATTATTTAAATATTTCACTTGACAAGAAATATAATCTTGACCTCTTGATTTATTACTTGAATTAAATCTAAAATATTTATTAAATAAATATTCTAAAAATGATTTACTTTCTGAAATCTTAAATTCAGAGATATATTTTGTATCAAATCTAAAATGAAATAGATATTAATAAATATTAATGAAATTAAAAAACCGATATATACACATACATTGTCGGAAAAAAAGATAATAATTTTGCAATAAAATCGTGTAATTGATCAGGTAAATCATAGATAAAAGTAGAATAAATAAATAATAAATCAAAAATACCATTATGAACTACAAGAGGTAACCTAGATGCTGACAAGATATGTAATAATCTTTTACATGGTGAATCCATTGGTATGTCTTTATGATTACGATTACTATAAGGTATACCATTTAAAAATAATTGATTAAAGTCGAATCCATGTTTAACTAAAAATGTCATACTATTGGGTGATATCATAAAATCATTACTATTGTATAGTTTAAAATTATATATTGTTATAAAATATAAATGTTCATTATTTGTTGTTGTTGTTGTTTGTTGATTTAATTTTCTCTTATTATTACTATCACCAGTACGACTATGATCAATTTCTTTAAATATACTAATACCAAATTCAAATATTGATCTATTTTTAATTACACTTGCAAATGCTTGATATTTCTCTTGGAAATCACTAATAAGATCAAATATACATATTAATATTAAAGTATTGATTTCAATAAAAAAGTTGACTTTACTTTAATTTAAATCCTTTATTATAACCTAAACCAGAGAATTCAGTATCAAAAGATATAAAACTTGCACCTATTAAGTCATCCTTTAATAGATTTGTATATTTATCAAAATTATCTTTAAAAACATTATATACTATTGTTGTTGTAGTATCATTATCAAAACTATTACTATGATTTATATCTTTATCTATTGTGATAGGATCATTAATATCTTTAACTGTGGTTGTTGTAGTTATATTAGTTGAATTATTCATATAGATAGAGTGACGAAATCAAAACAAATAAAAAAAAAAAAAATCTTAAAATAACAAAAAAAAAAAAAAAAATACACATTCATTTTTCATAAAAAAAAAATTTTATTAATATATCTCATTATCGACAAAAGTTTGATAACAAGATTGTTCTGGCATATCTCTACAGATTTGTTGAGAGTTTGATCTAAATAATTTTTTGGGTGAGAATGACCAATTGCTATTATGCTTTGGTTGTTGTGATTGTTGTGGATTAGGATTTGGTTTAATTGGACAAGGTTTTGATAAAATTGAAGATGTATTAATTCTTTCTGTAAAATTTAATTGTTGTTGACCATTATTACTTTGTTCATTACAAATATAATTATCTTTGGTGTTTGTAATCATTGTTGATCCGATGGGTGATTGATTATATCTTGATCTAAAACTTTTATTACTTGACAAACTACTAGTACTGCTATTGCTGCTAGTGCCATTTAAACTTGAACAAGATGATGATGTTGATGAAGAAGTAATATATGATGGCTTACGTGGATAAGTTGGAGTTGGTGGTAATTGAATATTTAATTCTGAAGAGTTTACATAATTTGTGTTTACCACTTTTGGACGAGGTGAAGGGGTTCTAATTCTCCATGATCTCTTTTTAAAACTCTTGTTGGTCGATGATGATGCTGTTGTATTATTTGTTGTTGAACTAGTTGATGCACTGGTTGCTGTTGGAGTAAATTCAATTGGTGGTGTATTTAAATTTGAATTTGAACTCGTTGAAGAAGAGAATGATGAGATCGATGATGTTGATGAAAATGATGAATTTGATGTTGATGGACTATCATAAAAACTGCTAGGATTGTTTCTTATCTCTTCTTCGGTATAGTGATCATGATTAATTTCTTGAGTTTCGATATTTTCATTATTTATATTATTATTGTTTTCTTGTTGATCATCTTTGGTTTGAGTTTGGAATATAATCCATAATCTAAAAAATTATTATTAATAAATGTAAAAAAAAAAAAGAATGAGTTTTAAATCTAGATAATTACCCTAATTTTTTAAAATGTATACATCTGTTTGGAAGAGATTTAGGTATAAATATAACTAAAACTCGCATCATTTATTTGTATACAATAATAATTGGCTACAAAAAATTTTTGATATCTGAAAAAATATGCAAGTCTATTCATATAGATAAAAAAAGAGAAAAAAGTATTTAGTAAATATAATTGTACATTTAATTATTATTTTTATATCAATGAAATTGTTTTTAATTATTATTATTATTAATAGAGAAATAAAAAAAATTATAAACTGTCATCTATGAGATAGATAGAGATAACTAAAAAAAAAAAACACATTAAAAAAAAACAAATATTTGAGGATGGATCGCATTTAAAAAATTAAATTTAAGAATTAAACAATACTATTTCCACCCCCACAACACGCATTTAAAAAAAAATAAAAAAAATAAATAGAAAAAAGTGGGTGAAGAAAAAAAGTTATTAATAGAATTGTTGATGATTAATGACTAATAGAGTCATAAAAGAAAGATGAAATTATTTTTATATGGTTATATGGTGAAGATGATGGAGCAAGGTAAATATAATATAATAATACCTTTTTTCACCCCACCACATCCACAACTTACCACAATGTTTACCCCGCCCAATGATAATCTAATCAAAAATTGATAGGACAACTTGTTGTTAAATCTATCATTGCAAAATGAAGAGGTGATAAAATAATAATATCTTGATTCATAAATTGGAGATTGATAATCTATTCGTAATACATATATAAATTTATATATATAAAAACTCTCCAAACATTTTTTTTTTTATTATGTTTATTTCTTTTGATATATTTCGACACACAATTTTAAACACACACACACACACACACACATACACGAAAATATGAAATTATTTTATATAAATTATAGTATAAGATGAAATAAACCAATTAAACATGTCATTGTTTAATATAAAAAAAAAAAATCTTTACAAGATATACTTACTTTTTAAAAAAGATAAATTAGATTTTTAAATAATGGTGTGTTTTTTTTTGAAATTATAAGAATAAATATATTTATATGATCACTTGTTATTACATCATTCTAGAATGGTATTATTATTATAAATAAAAATGGATACATTCATTAGTATTTATCAATGGTAGATATAAAAATTTTGGAAAATGGATGAGTAATTTAAAATTTTTAAAAATATGGGTTAATAATTAATAAATAACTATGTTTACATTTAAGGAAATAAATAAATAAATAAAATAAATAATATATAAAAATAGTGGGAAGTATAAAGTTTTTTCCTTTTTTCTTTTTCTTTTCAAATCATTAAAAAAAAAAATCAAGGTGATAATTAAAAAAACAACAACAAACACACACACGACGATTATTATTAAATTTAAAAGTTTTTTTTTTTCTGATGGATGTTTATAAAATTATTGGTGGTGGGAAATTGTTAAAAAAAAAAAAAAAACAAACAAACGTAAACTTAAATGATTAAAAGTACGATATCGATTTAGTTAATTGTAGTTTACTATTTCATATTATAAATTCATGTTTATCATACCCCCTCTTTTATATTTATAATTTCAAATCAGGAAATTTTTGTTTTTTTTAAAATTTAAATTTTATTTGGGTGGGGGTTGATACATGTACTAGTATTTTTGGTAGAAACCAGAATTGGGAAAAAGAGTAAAATAAAACTATATAAATCACTTTAAATATATATATTTTATAGAGTTTAATTTGAACTTTTATTAATTGTGTATGATTTTGTTGCCTTGACCCAAATGATTTTTGTCTACAATAGAAGAGTCTTTGAAAAGTTGATCTTCAACTCAATAATAATAAACTTTATTATGATCGAATTTAATTTTTTTGATAGAAAAATAAAAAAAAATCCAGAATCCTGAAAGGGTTTTATTATACAGAAAAAAAGATTTTTTAATTATCAATTTTAACAAACATTGATTGATATCTTTGATAAACATAAAAAGTACTAGAAACATTACTGATATTAAATGTGCTAGCACCACTATTGGATGATGAAGTTGTCGTAGTGGTAGAAGATAATAAAGGTGTTGGGAAAATATTATCTGTTGAATTGTTATTTTTAATATTATTGGCATCATATAAATCTAAACTTGTTTTATCATTATTATTACTATCATCTTGATCATCACCATTACACAAGTCTTCCCAATCAATATCTTTTGATTTCATTTTCTTTGAAAGTAAATCATAATCATAAATATGTATCATTGATTTTTTATTCTTTTTTACTTTTTTCTTTCCCTCTATTTTTGTATTGATTAATTTTAAATATATTTTTATAAATATTATAAATAAAAACAATATACCTAAAGAGTTATTATCATTATTATTACTATTTGTTTTAACCATTGTATTTATTTATAATCTATTTATTTATATTTAATCTAAACTAGATGATTTATTTGTTAATGGAGCGGAATATTTTGCATCAACTTTATAGGTATTTATATTGACTGGTTCTACCTTTGATTGACTTTCAACATTATCCGATTTAGTGGTTGTGGTGGATGTGGTGGTGGTGGTGTTACTATTATTATTTTCAATAGATTGATTGATTTCCTTTTTTGTAGTATCAATTTCAGCTTCTTTGACGTTTTCTTCTTGCTTGAAATCAATGACATTATTGATAAGTTGTTGAGTTTGATTTTTGTCCAATAATGACATCTTTGCCATATTCTCTACTACTTGACCAAAATCAAATTTAGCAGGATGATAGGTAAATGTTTGCATTAAATTATATTTTTTATCCTCCATCAAGTACATTTGAGTTTGTTGATAAAGGTATTGTGCTTGAACTGTACTTAATACTTCTCTATTTTTAGTTTAAATATTTTTAAATTAGTATTTATACAAAGTATTTTTTAATATACAATTATATTTACAAATTTGGTTCAGCTCTCATTAAAACAATTCCTTTAGATTCCATGAAATCAGTATAATGGGAAGCAATCATCCAAGGTACAGCATTGACTGTATGCTTTTTGTATTGTTCTAAATAAGTATAAACAAAGTGATCACCTTGATTTTGATATAAAATTGAAATATAACCATTATCTCCTGGAAGTGGGAAAATAAACATTGGACTATATAGAGAGTAGTAAAAGTTATATTAATATATAGAGATTATCATTATATAAACATGTATATACAATATACTAACCATGATTTTGATCTATTGATAAGTTTAGTATAAACATCGGCAGGTATAACAGCACAGATACAATCTTTAACAGAGTGATATTGTAACCAAAGATTCTTTATAGTTTCAGCATCAACAGATTCAAATTTCTCTGGTTTGATAATTTCAGATAATTTACCTGGTGGACCCAAGAATGGTGTGTTTTTGTGTGCTGGATTGGTAGAATAGAATCTATTGCCAAATAAAGCTTCAGCAGCTTGTGACATAATCACTGGTGGTCTATAGGTATTGGTATTCTTGTTACCACCTGAATTATGATGACTTAATTTCTTTTTTACCATGTTGCTGTTGATGTTGTTGTTTAAAGAGATTGGGATAGAAGCAGTGGTGGTGTTGAGTGAACTAGTAGTCTTTTTTAATAAATTAAAAGAACCTTTGAATAACTTTGTAGTTTTTAAGCAAACACTCATATCTATTATAATTTGTGTTTATAAAAGATAATGATCTGTATATTTGTGTGCGTGAACGAGTATGAATATGAATGAAATTATGATTTCGTTTTTTTTTTTTTTTTTTTTCATTTTTCGTAATTTTTTTTTTTCAACAAATAATTATAGTTTTGCAGTTTATTAGTTTATGATCATAAATACAAAGAACTCTAGACTTGACACCTGTCAGTTTGATCCCTTTTATATATTTAAAATAGAGTGAGTTAATCATATATATCAATCATTGTTTGGTTAATAGATGATATTTGGGCCATCTTAAAAACGAAATTATGACTACTCAACTTGGAGTCTTGTTTTTGTTTTGAAGTGAACTCATCCTTTCTAAACTTTGATTTACTTGTTCCTCCAAAATCCAAGAATAAAAAACAAACACACAGAGACTTCTGCTGAAGAATCTTTTTTTTTTTATTTTTTTATTTTTTTAATTTTTCATTTTTATTGCCGTTTTTTTTGTTGTGGATATTGATATTCTAACTTTATCTATAAACAACACAACACCTACACCTACATATATAGACAATCAATATGAATATAGATAAAGCAGCTATTGATGATTTTGAAAGAGAATTTAATAGTGATCCAGATGTAGGTGGTGATGTTATTGTTGACAATCAGCAACAACCATCAGCAAATAATGAACCAGATCCCAATGCACCTATAGATTTTAAATCATTGGATGAAGACGAAAATGTTAAAAAGCATTTATATAAAATATTGGTCATTGGTGATTATGCAGTGGGCAAAACATCGATTATAAAGAGATATTGTACAGGTTTATTCTCTCCAAATTATAAATTAACAATTGGTGTAGATTTTGCAGTTAAAGAGTTACTATGGGATCCTAGTACTCTAGTTAGATTACAGGTAATGATACATAGATATAGATATAGATCTAGCAAATGGTCATTACTTTTATATATATTAATATATACATATGTATTCATCAATTTAGCTTTGGGATATAGCAGGTCATGAAAGATTTGGAACAATGACTAGAGTTTATTATAAATATGCTATTGCAGCAATTATTGTATTTGATATAAGTAGACCCTCAACATTTGAAGCGGTGACAAAATGGAGGGATGACATTAATAGCAAAGTGGTGTTGGGCAATCAAGAGCCCATTCCTGTACTTTTATTAGCAAACAAATCAGATTTAAAAACATCAGTCATTGACAAGGAGATGTTGGATCAATTTGTAAAGGAACATAATTTTATCGGTTGGTATGCAACCTCTGCCCAAAGCAATTCAAATATAGATGAGGCTATGAAATTCCTCACTGAAAAAGTTTTACAAGTGGCAAAAACAAACTCTCCACCCAAACCCGAAGAAAACTTGGCTCAAGTAAATAGTTCAAACACCAATAATGAAACTAAAACCACAAGTTCATGTTGTAAATAAATAGATTATAAATTAGATTAGGTTATAGAAAAAAAGTAAATTAAAATCAATCATCATATTCTACATCCCTCTCCCTCCCCTTTCTTAATATCATCATCATCATCATCATCATCATTATTATTATTATTATTATCATTATAATCATTATAATAAATAAATTATTTATTAAATTATTAAATTATATTATGTTGTTATTCATATTTATTATTGACTTTCACCTAAACCAGCATTTGAATCATTTGAAGCAAATTTTGAATGTAACAAATCCTTTGTAGTTTCATACATGAGGAAATTTACGGCACTGGTTGGAAAAGATCGCAAGAGAGTGGGCAAGAAACCTCTAAAGAAAGTATTTATACCTTCTTCTCTGTAAATTTTAATAGCGCAATCAATGACACCCTTGTATTTGGGTGGCAAGTGTTCGGGTTGTGTTTGAATTCTCGTTTTGATTACATCCATGGGATAGATTGAAAACCAAAAACTCATACCCGCTGTACCACCAGCCCCTACAGCTACCCATGCAGGTAAGGGTTGATGTTTTCTTGTTGTTGAATTATTATTATTAGTAGTAATAGATTCGGCATCTATACTATTGTGTTTTGTTGAGAATTGTAATAAAAATCTTTTCATAAATTCATAGACCATAAAGTAGGCAGCATCACCTGGTATATCTCTACAAAAGGTTGAATTTATACCTCTAAACATACCACTAAACCCTTTGGTTTGTATAGTCTTTCGAATTACATCTATAGGTCCTTTATAGTTGTTGATTTGTGTACTACCGTAGGGTCTAATTTGAATTTGAAGTTTAGTTTTAACTAAATCTCTTGGTGTAATAAAAAATGAAATCACTCCTCCTGCTATACCACCTGCTAATGCAGCTCTAAAAGAGATTTAATACTATCATTAGTTATTGTTATTTATCAACATCACCATATGACTGATTATTATCATAAATGACATACTTGTGATAAGGTATTAGTTCACCTTGAGCAATTTGAGGATGAAATAGATTTTGGAAATAGTTATTTGTCGCAAAAAAGATTGAATTGATAAATGATACACTCACCAATGGTACAGAAAGTCCTCTATATAAACCTTTGACACCATCTAATTTGATTGTATACTTTAAAGCTTGATAACCGTTATTAAACTTTGGCATATTACCAGAACCATCTTGTAACATCACCTTTATCGTATCAAATGGATGACCTGCCATAATGGCAGACATACCTCCCACTGATCCTGCAATAAAATCTTTACTTATATTGGCCCATTTGTTATGATCTGCAATAAACTTATCCATTCTACACCATTACGTGATTATATTGGTAATTATTATATAGATATAAATGTATGTATTTTTACACAAATAATAAAAGAAATATATAGAGAGAGATAGATAATATATATATTGATATATTATAAAAATATGTATATATAAAAATACAACAAACAATATAAAATTGCTAAAATTAAAAAAAACAAATTAATTAATTATTAATAATAATGTAATAATTAATAATAAACACAATAATCTTAGAAATCAGATGTCGATATCGGTGTAAGGAAGGTGTAAATAAAAATGAAACTTTTTTTAAAAAAAAGTGTGGTGTGTTTTGGGAATCTCAAAAGATCTTTTTGCAAAAAACAAAAAAAAAAAAGAAAAAAAAAACAAAAAAACAATTTAGGTTCATTCATGTTCGGATCTTATATTTCTTAAAAGAGATATCATCAGAATTTCTTTTTATTTTGCTCAAATACAAATACAGTACTCCTAGTTTTACGACAAATGAAAAAAAAATAATTTATTTTAAACAATTTCTAAAGGATCAGTATCTTTTTCGGAAATAATAATATTGATGTTATTGTTAAACAATTGTTCCAAATCTTTTTTAAATACTTTCAAGTAACCTCTTTCAGAATTACTGTGATCACAGACCAACACATAGTTTCCTTTGGCACAGGCATCCAATATTTCATGATGTTTGAGTTCACCAGTGAGATAGAGATCTGCTTTTTCATTTAATATTAAGAAGCCACCACTGCCGGCACATAGGGAAATGGTTTGAATCTTTTTGCTGGATGGATCGGCAATCAATGGTTTGCCAATACGCACTTTGTCAAGTTCAAACAATTGTTTAATGCATGTCACAACTTGGTCAATTTCGACGGGAGAGTCGAGTGTGACCAATCTGCCTTGACCCTTGACGTTGGATGGTGATTTCTCGAGATTGGTGATATCCCAGTGTTGGACATTACCTTGTTGAGTCTCTTGTTTGAGGAAATTGCAAATGTTGGCCAATTGGTTGGCATTGCAGAATAAATGAGTCACTGATGAAGAGATGGTGAAATGTTGATCGACGAGTTTGGCAAACTCGCTCAACAACGAGTCTGTGGCATTAGAGTAGACTGTGATTTTATGTGATGATTTGGAGACTGCTTCTTGTGTGGATTGGATGGGTCTTGAATGACCTTTGCCATTGGTCAACGACAACAAACCGTTGGCAATCCAATCATTGATGCCACCTTGGACACTGTCCAAAGCAGAGTGGGGTGAATAGATTGGTATACGGTTTTCGATGGCTTTGATGGCAATTCTTTGTGAAACACTCTTTTGATTGACAGTTTTGAATTGATTAAAGAGGGGTGGGTGGTAGGAAATGATAAAGTTTGCCTTTTTTTCGATGGCCTCTTGTAACACTGGTTCTGTGAGATCGTTGGTTAAAAAGATATTGCTGACTTCAAGTTCATCTGTGTTGCTTGGTTCAACAAGTAATCCTACATTATCCCATTTCTCGGCCAAACTTAATGGAACCTTTTGATTTAATAATGATAATACATTTTTACACTTCATTTTAATTAAATTTTTTGTTAATTTATTCATATAGTTGAAAATGAGAAATGACAATGAATCAAAAAAATGATGATACAAAAAAAAAAAAAAAGAAAAAAAAAAAAAAAAAAGAAATATATAATTCTTGAAATGTCATATTTGGGAAAATTAGCAATTATAACAGGTGGATCAAGAGGAATAGGATTAGATATAGCAAAGGAATTATCTAAGCGAGGAGCTAATATTTGTATATTAAATAGAGACAAAGAAAACAATCAAAAAGCATTGGAATCCTTGGATTTGATAGATCCTCAACAAAAACATCATGGTATCATTGCAGATCTATCGAATCCTCTTGAATTAAAGCATAAGGTGGAAATAGAACTAAAGGAAATTAAAGAGCAATTGAAATCAAACCATGTAGACTATTTGATACATTGTGCGGGTATTACTCATAATCAATTGTTACTTAGAAATAGTTTTGAAAAGATAGATCAACTCTTGCAAGTGAATCTAGTGTCACCCATTTATCTCACAAAACTATTGTTTAAAGATTTCATGAAATCACCTAGTTCTAGAATCATATTCATTGGCAGCATTATTAGCGAAAAGGGAAATAAAGGTCAATGTGTATATGCCGCCACCAAATCAGGCCTTGAAGGATTCAATAAATCTCTCTCTAAAGAGTTGCCCATCACCTCTACTTGTAATGTAATCTCTCCAGGTTTTATAAACACTGAAATGTCTAAAGAATATCTAACCAATGAATTATTAAATGAAATTCCTTTAAAAAAATTTGGAGATCCAAAAGTAAGATATCTTATTTTAGTAGGTAGTAGATTTATTTATTTATTTATTAATTCTTTGTAAATAGGATATAACAAAAACAGTATTATATTTAATTGATTCAAATTATATTACAGGTCAAGTTATAAAAGTTGATGGTGGATTACATTAACAGCTGACGAAAAGGAATAAAATATTAAAAAAGAGAGTGAGAAAGATTATATTCTCTCTCTTTTGTTTCTGTATCTATAGATATCTATTCTACTACTACTACTACTACTATACTTTATCTATATATCTATATATTCGTTTTTAATTTTTTTCAACATCCATAGATGGTAAAGCAATATTTTTAAGAATAGCATCAATACCAATCATATGACTGGGTTTACCATCTTGATCAATTAACCATAATCTATGTACTTTGGTTGCTACCAATTTAAAAATAGCATATTCTAATGTATCGGTTGCATAACAAGTTAAAGGATAAAATGACTATAAATGATTTTTGTATTATTGTTAGTATTGTTCTAAAGTACTTGTTGGATTACAATGATAAAATGATTACATTTTCTTTTAAACAAGATAAATTTCTTTTCTTTTCTTTAATAGATTGGAATCTAAGATAATCCAATACGGGTAACATGAGTTCATCAAAATTATCTTTTTTTAAACTTTTAATATTTGTAATTGAAAAATTTGCAACCTATAGCATAATACATAATGATAGATTTGATTAGTTTCATTGATAGAATATATTAAAAGATCTGTTCATTATAATTACCAATTTAGAGGTTTTAGGATCAATAATTGGTGCTGCAATCATATTATTGTCAAGAAATTCTTTTAAAATATTAATAACTCTAGTCTCTGATGTAAATGATTTTTTAAAAGTAGTACAAATTCCACTTTGTTCAACTGTAAATTTCTTACGATCTCTATAGATTTGTATTTAATTAATATAAAGTAACTACTTTTCCTACTATTAATAGTTACCCTAATAAATGAATGTTTTGAGCAACAATGGCTAAAACATCTGTTTGACTAGCTAAATTGATAATTTCATTCAATTCATCCAATATAAAAACTTTGGTAATAATATCATTATAAATCGATATTAATTTCATACATGGGTCAACATTTCTAACAACAAATAATTTATTTTGTCTATTATCTATAATAGTATGCATATAGATTAGTATAGATAGATAGATATAAATTAATGTGGATATTACTTAAAATAGTAGAAACAGTTGATTCAGAGAATAAGTTACCACCAGTACCAAGAATAGAAGTAAACTTTTGAGGATTAGTTTCCAAAAGAGATAGATTTGATTGTATTTTTAAACCAGAGAATTCAATGATAAAATTTACAACGTCCAACATATCGACAACACCAACTACCTTTTGTTGATCAACTACAGGTGCTGAAAATATTGAAAATTGATAAAATGTATTCAACAATTGATCCAATGTACTTGAACTCTCTACGATAATCATATCTTTGGATTTTAAAAAATCCCCTACTCTAGTAGTATTTAAAAATTCTACAAAATCTGTCATATTATTACTATTATCTGTATGTGTGTGTATATCTATAAATATCTATTCAACGCAATAAAAGGAAATGAACAGGGTTTTTCAATATCTTCACAAGTTTTTGTTTTTTTTTCATTTTTTTTTTCTATTTTTTTTTTTTTAATTTTTTTTCAATTTTTTTCAAAAAAAAAATCGTCATGTCTAAGGCGCAAACACATAGTGTACTTTGATTTGATCAGAATATAGATATAGATAGATTAAAGAATGTCATTTGTTAAACCAAACAACCCAGAGAAATATATTACCAATGAACAACTTGCTTTAATGCCTTTTAGCAAGGGTGCTAAATTCTTGTTTGGTGTATCTAGTGGTGTTATTCTTGGTTGTTTGAGTAATGCAATCATAAAGAAGCCATTATTCCATCGTCCCTATGTTCATTTATTTGGTGCTGTTGTTTTAGGTGCTCTTTCTTATCAAACTCACGATCGTGTTCAAGAACTCTATAATAAAGATATTTTTGCTCTCTCTCAATATGAAGCCAAAGTTAAAGAACATCAATTAATGAAACAAGGTTTGTAATACTAATAATACTAAGAGCAATGTATAATGTATAGGGTATTAACATTATAAATTCATTTTAGAAATTGCCGAAAAGTTACCAAAACATCATTAAATATTTAATAATAGTAATAAGTTATATATAGGTCGTAATAAAAAAATGTATTAAAGTTATAAAACAAACAGTAACATGTTCTATAGATGTATATATGTGTATAGAAAGAAAAGAAAGAAATAGTAATAGTCATAGTCATAGTAAGAATAATAATAATAATAACAATATAGATAGGGATTAAAATAGAATTCGTTTATTCAATTATTATTATTTGTTGTAGGTTTATGATTATCTACAATTAATAATAATTCATTTAAGGATGATGCCATTCTCTTTTTAAAAGAATTATGATCAGATTTTAAATTATCAATCTCTTTTTGTAATATTATTATATATTCTTTTTGTTCATTTATCAATCTCTTTTGATTTTGTATTGTACCTTGTAGATCATTTTGATCATTAGTTAATTGTTGTTGTTGTTTTATTGTATTGTTACTAGGAGTAGTAGTAGAAGTAGAAGGTGTAGTAGGGGTAGTTGTAGCAGAATCTATATTATCAAATGATCTTTTCTTTTTATTACTATTATTACTATTATTACTATTATCATTACTATTATTATTACTATTATTAATTTTATTTAAATCTTTATTTCTAAGATTAGTAATTAAAGATTCAAGATAATCTGAACTTTCAATACGAGATTCTATAGGTTGGTTAAATGAAGTTTCATTTAAAGTTGATGTATGATCCAATATACTTTCTTTAAATGATTTCTTTATATTTAATCTCTTATTGCTTGGTGATGATGAATTTGAATTATTATTACTATTATTATTTGTAATATTTGTATTACTATTATTTAAACTACTATTACTACTACTATTATTACTATTATTATTATTATCATTATTTGGACTTGGAACACTTTCGGTTGATTTTGTTAAATTTCCACTTTTTAAATTATTTAAACTATTTTGGGTTGTATTATTATCAGTTATAGAACGTTTTAAATCTGAAAATACTTGATTTTGTGATAGTAATGATATTTGGTTATGTAGTTGATGAAAGGTAGATGAATAATCATTATCCTCATTTGATGATGATGACCCTGTTGATAAATTTAATGAAATGGGTTTTCTATTATTCTCTACATAATATTCATCTTGGATTTTTTTATTGGTCTTGGATTTAGAATTTAATTTACTTTGTAATAAAGGTGAAGAGTCTGGTGAAATTAATGATGTAATATTATTATTATTTAATTGTTGTTGTTGATGTTTAGCATTTAACATTTTTGATGTTTTAATGATAATGTGAATATGATAATGATAATGATGATGATATGTGATGTTGATTAAATGTAATTATTTTTAAAAATGATGTATATTTTATTTATTTTAAAATATTCTCTCTCGTTCACCTTTTTATTTTTTTAAATAGACAAAATTAATTGATGGGATGTTCTTGATAAGGGTTTATTTTGTTTTTTTAATAAATAGATGACAAGATAAAAAAGTTGATAAATTTTAAATTCAAACAATTAATTGTGAGAAAAAACACACATATTCCAATCGATAATGTGCATGGAATTTTGAATTTGGGGTGAGGGAGGCAATTTACAATTCTCCCTGTAAAAATGTTGTGGTGATAGGTTTAAATGTGTAACAACAAAAGGATTAATTAATCAACAAAAGGTGGCAATTCAGGATATGGAGATCTATTCGAAAGAAATATAAACAATCCTTTATAAATTCAAACTATTTTATTTAAACAATTACGTTCACACCCAAAAACATAAAAATAATTAAAATTTTACATCATTCTCTTTCATCTTTTTACCACCCCGTTTTTTATTTGATTTTAAAAATTTGAAAATACAAATATCCATACTTACCACTCACACACACTTATAACTTTATATCTTCACACACTCACACATTTATTTTTATGACCTCACTTTTATTTTTATGTTTTGTTCTGATTGATTTCTCGGTATTAAAGTAAAATCTTTGATTTTATGAAATGGGAAAAAGAATAAAATTATTTTTATAATTCAAATATCTTGAATCTATAATTCAACATACCCCATTAAATATGTTTCCAAACAGATTTAATTTAAACAATGTTTCTTGTTTAAATACTTTTGACAAGATCTTTTAATTAATTTAATTACAAAAATACCTCTTTATCAATTTATATTTCCATAATTCTTGTTGATCTAAATAATTTTATACCACTCGTTAACTATTTTGTATTAAACAATTTGATTTAAAAGACATCAAATATGTCCTTTTATCCAGAATTCTTTGATTATTTATAATTTAGATTTAGATTTGATTTCATGATTTAATAACAATAAATTAAATTTATTATTTTTTTAAATATTACTTTTTTTTGAAAAAAAATAACACAATAATGAAAATTTTCATTCATTACCATTTCATTTGTATTTTAAAATGAATTCATACCACACTATAGTTTTTAGTGAAAGAATATTAAATATCAAATTTATGAATGAAACAAATTAAGTTGTTTTATCAGTTTTTTTTTTCAACCCACTTTTTCCTTATTTGGGTGTTGAAAAGTGATTTATATGAATTGATATACATATTAGGGTCTAATTTTGATTGAAAATTATTTATCGTTTTCAAAAATAGCAACAATATCTATTTGAAAAGATTTAGTTTCGAGTAAAAGTACAAAACTCACATTACCGAGAAAACAAAGCAATATCATTTCGGGGTGACATTTTTCTCATACAATTGTATTCATTTGGGTATGGAAAAAAAGATAAATATATATAAATCCTTTTGAAAAGATTATTATTATTAATATCTGTTATGAAAAACTGTTTGAAAAAAGAGTATAAATACGTATTATCTAGTTGAGATATTTTGTGTCACCATAATCATCACATCTACTCTTTAATATCTATCTATCCAAATACTTTTCTAAATATGCTTTACAGTAAGTTCCTATCTCTGAAAAACTATTCTTTTCTTTGAACCAAACTAATAATAGTTTACTATTTTCTCTGTAGAGGCTTTATCCCAACTCTCTGCTTCTTTTAAAAACAACAGCAATGTCAATACAAACACAAATACAAATGCCTATGTATTAAATTCACAATATATAAATCAAACCAGTTCATTAAATCAAATCAGTTGGATGACTTGGTAACATCACTCCTCTATTCATGCCATGCTGACATATAACATCACATTGTCGTGTTTGTTGAAATGCATATAACTCGGTCTGAAAAACAAGAAATCTCATAGAAATAAAAAAAAATCCCTTCAAAAAAAAAAAGTGACACATTTTTTAATTTATTTTTTTTAAATTGTTGTAGGAGTAGTTTGCGTATAGGGCATTATATTCTTTTTATTTATATATAAATGTGGATTAAACCTAGACCTCATTATAGTTTATCAAATCTATGGGTTGTAGTTGATGAGAATGAAATATTTCAATTACTTCAACTAAAACCAAACAACTCTTTTTTTGGTAAACTAGCAAACTTAGCTGTTGCCGCTAGTGATCAACATCCTCTTACTTATAGAATCATTTATAAATCTAAACCTCAACAAATTTTAGCTGTTTCAAATAGTTTTGATTTAATTAGAGTATAGGTTATTATGTATATTTATATAAATAATGATATCTATATATTAACTTTTTAAACTATTACAGCAACATTGGAAATTTATTGTAGAAGAAATTACAGTTAAGGTTATAGATTGTGATTGGGATATTAGAGATCAATATGTTATACCAAAGATATTAGGTATGGCAAGTGACGGTGAAGAAGAAGAAGCAGATCAAAATGATCAAATATCTTTAGATGAATTTAAAACTCAATTTGATATTGATCAAAAGTTGGTTACTTGTATGTCTAGTTGATACATGAAACATAGTATTCTACTTCTTATATACTTATATACTTTCTACTACATTAGATTTTACATGTTCATTATGGAAATCAACTATTAAACCACCAACAGGTAAAATGTATATAACAACACAAATGATATGTTATTATACAGCAAATCCAGAGTTTAGATTAATTATACCATTTCATAGAGTTACCTCAATTAGTAAAGAAACTGCATTGGGATTTTTACCAAGTTCTATTAAAATATCAGCATGTTTAGGACCAGATGATAAATCTGAAACAAACTATTTATTTCATTTTATTCTACGTGATCAAGCCTATGATCTTTTAGAACAACTATGGAAATATTCAATGGAACAATTATTTAATTCAACTAGTTTAGCAAATGAAACCAACAACAATAGTAATATTACACCACCATCATCACCATCTATATCATCACCATATCAAGACTATCAAATGTTTTATAATAATGACCAAAACAATAGTCCCAATTTAAAATCAAAAACTAAACAAAACCTAGATATGGAAAAAATGAATACCAATTATCAAAAGATATTTAAATTACCACCAGATGAAGAATTACTTCAAGTTCATGTTTGTTGGATTGTAAAGAAATCAAATCTATTTGGTGAACTTTATATATCACCAAACTTTTTCTGTATAAAATATAAAGAAAGTCTAACAACTAAAAAATTTACAACTGTGTTGCATGTATCTCAGATTGAAGCCATTCAAAAAACTAAACCATTTCTTGGTTTTTCAATTCTAACAGATTCTTTAAAAATTTTAACAAAATCAAATAGACAAGTAAATATATATTGATATATTATAATAATTTTAAAACAATTACTAATAATAATATTATTATAAAATTAGATAATAATTAGATTATTTCATTGCAATGAAGCATTAAAAACAATGAATAGATATTGGAATCAAAATATGGTTGATCAACCTATTATATTGAATCCAAAAATGGAAAAATTAAGATTAGAAACTATTGGAGTAAAATGGTTTTCTAAAGAACCAACATTGATAAAAGAGGATGAAAAAGTTGAAAAGGCCAAATTTGAATCATGGGATAAATATTTTAAAAAAAATGGAACCGATACCACAATGTCTATAACAAAGAAACTACGTACTCTTATTCACAATGGTATACCCGATTACTTTAGAGGTCATTTATGGGCATTTTGCAGTGGCGCTTGTTTTATGTGGGAAAAGGAAAAGGGTTACTATGAAAATATATTGAAAATCAATGAATCAAACACAAGTATTGCCATTGAAGAAATTGAAAAAGATGTAAGAAGAACCTTTGCTCATCATCCCTACTTTAAAGAAGAGGGCGGTGTAAATGCTTTGCGAAGAGTTTTGGTGGCCTATAGCTGGAGAAACCCCGTCATTGGTTATTGTCAGGGTATGAATATCATTGCCGGCATCATGTTGCTCTATATGAGGGAGGAGGCTGCCTTTTGGGTACTTTGTAAGGTTTCCGAAGTGTTTTTATGTGATTACTATATAAAGGAAATGATTGGTTCCATTGTAGATCAAAGAATATTTACAGATCTATGTCAACTCTATCTACCAGAAGTTTATCAACATTTAGAGAAAATTGGTTTACCCGTAAATATTCTAACCCTACCCTGGTTTATGTGTTTGTTTGTATCTTATATTCCATTTCCAGTTTCTACTAGAGTCGTCGATTGTTTCTTTTTAGAAGGCACAAAGGTTTTGTTTCAAACTGGTTTGGCCATTTTAAAAATCAACAAAAATCGTATTCTTGAAGAAAGAGACTCAGAAGTTGTGGTTGAATTACTAAGAAACAAAGAGTATGATGTCGAAGAATTAATTCAAGTAACCTTTAAAGATTTTGATTTACCTGAAGAGAAAATTAATGAATTTAGAAATGCTCAAAAGTATAAAGAAATTAAAAAAAATCATCTCATTCAAATTAAAAATAATAGTAATAATAATAGTCTGAATAATTCTCCAATTATTGATAATTCTCCAATATCTTCTGATAATAATGAATAAATAAAAAATATATTGTATATGTAGTGTTACTTATTATAATATTATAAATCAGATAATATATTTTTTCAATCACTTTTTTCCACACACATTTCAAACAAAATAACACCATTGGATTTAATGAAGAAATAAGAATGTTTACAATGGATTATAAAAATGTAAATCAGGATCTTTTTTTTCAATTTATTTCTTAACAATATAAATTAATAACCATTTTAAATTTGTCAACATATATTTTAAACTTTTTGTCCAATTATCATCATTAGTGAATTGCATTTTAATATGCATACCACCAATTTTATCTTTATCGATTTCATAGGGAACAGAGAAATCTGGATCTTGAATTTTAATAAAATCACAAAGTTCTTTGATACATTGTAAAAAGGCAACCATACCATTATCGAAACGTCTATACCAAAATAGACGACCAAGACTAATATCACTTGAACCAAATAGCTCGTAAATTGTATTTGGGTCGTCTTTTTTTTCAATTTTTGAACTACTACCATTGGGGACCAAAATAAATTGAGAAAACCTGTATTTCAAACGTTTGGCCATATTGTCCAACAATGAGATGGATAAACCCCAAGCGGCATTGATTTCACTCCATTCCACTGGCTGACTTGGTAGCTTACCTAGACGCAGAGAGTTGATGGTACCAAAATGACCGTCATGCCATAGATGAAAAGCATCGTTTAATATACTCGTCTGTTTGAGATTTTCTAAATGGTCGTTGACCCAGAGTGTTTGAACATTGACTTGATCCTGTTCCTCTTGATTTCTAATGGCCTCATAGTGAAGCTCACTATAGGCAGACCAATATTGTTGTTCAATGTCTGCGAGTTGTTCCTTTTTCTCGTGTAAATCGCTGATCAAGCTATCCATAGTCTTTTTCTCGGAATCTATTTTCTTTAAAAATTTATATAAATAAGTTTCTTCATCGGCAAGACTAGATATTGTTTGATCAATGGTCTTTATCGATTCAATAAATGTAGATTCTTTTTCAATCAATTGTTTTAAATAACCTTGATACACTGATATCTCTTCTTCAATGACTAGATTCTCGTCATCCAGCTCAGAGATTGACAGCTTTGTACATTCTAAACATAATGGTATATCCAATTGAATTAATTCAGTTGTGCATTTGAATAATGATAATGCTTGAATATGTTTGTATGTTTGATTTTGGTTTTGATTATTTAATATTGGTGATGTTGGTGTTGTCAATGTATTATTAATATTTGTTGTACCCGTATTTTGATTATTATAAATTATTTGTGAATGTCCAATTTGATTATTATTATTATTGTTATTAGGTGAAAATGTTATTTCACTATTAGCTTGATTACTATTGTTATTATTATTATTGTTCTTATTTATATTTCCTTCTATCAATTCTTTTTCTTCTTGAGAAACTATTGGTAATGATGCTAAACTAAGGGATTTAGAACTTGATCTAAGATATTTTAATCTTTGTTTACTAGGACTTGAACTAATAGGATGATGGGATTGTCTATTGTGGTGGTGATGATGATGATGGTGATGATGATTATTTTGTTCATTTAAATTTATTTTTACACTATGTTGTCTTGAAAGATTACGATTACTATTATCTTTTTTACTACTTTCACTATTATTATTGGTATTATTATTATCTTCTTCTTCTTTAATTGGATCTGTTGATACAGCTGCTGTATTACTAGTAGTAGTTGTTGTTGTTGTTGTTGTTGTTGTTGTTGGTTTACTAGGAGTTGTATTTGAAGCAGCTGTTGGTAAAGAAGTAGAAATAGACTTTGATAATGATGATGATAATCTATGTTGAGATAAAGAACCAAATGTTGGTGATGATGAATAACTGCCCGATCCCTCTGTATTTGGAATTGATGTACCTGCACTTGTTGATGGATAAAATTGTATAAATGTAGATGACGAAGATGATGATGGTGTAGTGGGTATATTAATCTCACTATTATTAGCAATGGCTGTACTACTACTTGTAATTGATGATGATCCTGTAAGTGGTATTGATTGTGTAGCACTTGTAGCTGTTGTAGTAGTAGTATTATATTGAGATGGTAAAGGTGAAGATTCTGGTTGAGGTGTTGTCGGTACAGAGGTTGAAGATGTATTTATATCTTTACGTCTACCAAAAAATCCAGATTTCGCTTTACGCATTTGTGGATTCTGTTGTTGTTGTTGTTGTTGTTGTTGTTGCTGCTGTTGCTGCTGCTGTTGCTGTTGTTGAATTTGTTGTTGCTGTTGAATTTGTTGTTGTTGTTGATGTTGTTGTTCTTTTATTTTCTCATTTAATGTAATTTTATAAGACAACTTTTCAACTTCTTGAATAAGACCCGATAAATCTGATAAATCTAACCATTGATTAATAACATATATCATATATAATAACAGATATATTATATATCATACCATTATTTGTAAATAAAGTTTGATCTATTTCTAACAAACTCTCATCCAACTCTAATTGTTTATAACATTTTTGGCAAAACAAATCCATCTTTGTTCTTTATACATGTATTACACTATATATAAAAGAATATGACGACTTTGTTTTAGTGCTATTCACTCATAGAATTTTATAGTCTTTTTTTGATGTAAAGGTGTCCTCTATTTTTGAAAAAATCTTGAAAAATTAAAAAATTTAAAAAAATAAAAAAAAATTTAAGGGGGATGATATTTGTATGATATCATGTTATACAGCAGATATATAACTGTAACTAAGGAAATGAATGATCATTCAAAATGATGAATTTATTTAGTGGTAAAAGTAGAGGTAAAAAATCCAGTGAAACCAGATGAACTAGAGGATGTGGTGGAACTACCAGTGCCTGAGGTGGAGGTGGTTACAGTGCTTCCTGAATCACGGCTAGTGGTAGTGCCTGTAATCCATGAAGTGGTTGAAGATGAGGATCCACCTATTTCGTTTTTGTATTACAATTAATATCTAAGTTTTAAAACTCTATCTGTTTTTATAATAGTAATAATAATAATAATAATTTACCATTTAAACATTCTTTAAAACCAAGAGAGAATTCTTGTACTTGATTTCCATTGACATCTAAACCAATGATAGTGGCTTCAGTTGGATCTTGCCCTTGTGGGATTTTGAATGAAATATCTAAATTCATTGATGATGGATTAAAATCAATGTCTAAAGCGAGATCATTACCAGATTTAAAACCAACAATGCTTTGATCTTTTCCCTCAACATTTACAGAGAGTTGGAAAAGACATGCATTCTTTTCGACAAAAGAGATACAATTAGCACTGAGGACTAATGCAAATAAAAGAAATAAGCTATACTTCATCATCTTGTTGTTGTTTAACAATGTTATTGATCAAGCTTACATTTTTTCGAAAAGTTACTCTGTTAATGGCAATCAAAAAAAAAACAAAAAAAAAATCTAAAAAAAAAAAAAAATATCTCGGGAGAATCCGGATAGAAGATGGTTCTTTTTCATGGAATTTGAAAATCAATCAAATGGAAAAGTAAAAACACTTTTATTGGTGGTATCTAAATGATTGCATTTGTACACTTCATTATAAACAAAACCATCTTTGAAATTATATACGATATGATTACCATGAGATAGAATATTAATGGTCGATATGTTGGGTGGCAATAGAGCTTGGTTGTAATGGGGTGGATGTATCTCTAATTGGCTAAATATGGGTTGTGTTGAATGAAACTTCAGATATTTTACACTGGGTGGCAAGAGTTCAAAGGGGAATCTATCGTCATTGTCAGAATATTGAAATTGAGTAAATTTGAAATCAATTGAAACAACACTTGATGGAAACATGTCTTTGTAGATTCTTGATTGTGATCCAAATAAAAATTTACAGTATTTTACACTCGAAGGAATAGATATCTCTGTCACCTTGGTTTTAAAAAAAAGATTTAGCTTTACAACACTGTCTGGTATAATTCCTTGCTCGATTTTCGATTCATTCGAGTTTTGTATAGATAGCCCCAGCTTGGTGACTGTGCTTGGTATCATGCCTGTAGTGATCATTGGTGAATAGGTTACATGAAGAGTAGACAAGTTACTTGGAAAACTATTGATCACGCCATAGATATTGCCAAATATCTTTAAACTAGTGAGGCTGTGGGGAAGGGGCAATGAGGCGTCGAGATTACCAATTGACAGTTCTTTTAAATTGGGAGGAATAAAAAGGTTTTTAGAGTAGGGACAAGTGTTTCGCAATCTTGTAAGATTGGAATTGAGGTTTTGCTGACTCAACTCTACTCTGGTGTGTTGAGAGACTAGTAGTGTTGCTAAATTTTTTGGGAAGGTACCCATTGGAATGGGCTCCTTAATACTGTCGATTTCAAGATACATCAAACTCTGTGGAAATATGTTTGGATACAGCGAGATTGATGAAATACTTGAACATATTTTCAAATATTTTAGACGACAGGGCAAAAAATCTAGATTTTGGTTTTGATTCTCCAACGTTGATAGAGTCAGTGATGTTGTGGTGTTTGGAATGGATCCAGCGAGTAATCTTTGTTTACTGTAAAAGTGTAGTGATTTCAATTGCGAGGGAAACATGCCCTGCTGTATGGGACCAATATTGAATTGATTTTCATAATGTAAAAAAGAGATACTGGACGGTAACGATCCTTTGGGTATTTGTTTTGTACAATTTACCAATTCAAAATGAACAACACTCGATGGTATTGAGTTGTGCACATCACCACCATTGGATTGACTAAATGAATTTGTAAATGAATATCTCAAGTATTTGATATGATTTGGTACCAAATTACTTGGAAAGAATAATAAATTACATATATCTAAAAAAGTGACTGTTGTTGGTATTTTAAATTCTTTTAAATGATTTACCAATAAATTGAAATCTAATTTTAGATATAATATTGATTTTGGTATATATTGATGTTGTAAAAAATTATAATCTATTATAATACCATATATTTTAAAATTATTATTATTATTAAAGTATGATAAATATTTAGTTGGTATTATTAAATGACTAATTATATCATTGACACTAGTGCTACTATTATTCTTGCTATGAAATAAAAAATGATTATTATCATTTATTTCAAAGAGAATTGGAATATTTTCATCGACTCTCCTTTTTAATAGACATTGATAATCTTTATCTACTTGATTTATGTGCTTAATGAAAATACTAGTTGGTTTTCTTAGGTAATGTGTTATATAATTTGATAAAAATGTATTATTAAAAAGTATAAAAAACAATTTAGTTACTAAACTATTATCATTGTTTATCACATTATCTAAACGACTATTACTACTATTATTACATGAAAAAATATTATTATTATTATCACTATTGTCACTACTCCTAATATTATCAATACTACTATTATCACTATCACTACCACTATTGTTATCTATACTATTATCATTATTTGTTTTTTGTTTTTTATTTATTTCCCAATGAATGTCATATTGTACTGAATCTTTTATAGTCATACTACTCTTATTGTATTGATAAGTATGTATCTATGTTGTGTGTGTCTATTAGACAATAAAGTTTCGAAACAAGTAAAAAAAAGAATCCATTCTTTTTGGTGCAAATATTTACTTAAAATTGAAAAAAAAATAAAAAAAAAAAATATCTCGCGATGATAACCAAAGTTACATTTATAGAAAAAAGAGTTAAACTCATATTTTTTTAATTAAAACAAAAAAAAAGAAATTTATTTATTGAAAACAAATACTATATGATTCCAATACAAAAGAATAAACAAAGCAATAATATCAAAGTATTGATAAACAATGCATTCATTAAACAATCATCTTCATCACTGCCAAATAATAGATTGGGGATATCGTGTTTAATCGAACATGTTCATACTCTTGTAGAATGTTATCAATACTATATACCCTCGCTAATGTTTAGTTTTTATATCATATCAATCCATGAAATAGTAAACAACATCAATAACATTTTAGATAATATTAAATTATTTAATAAATTTATTATAAATAATCAATCAAATGGGTACATATGTATTATTTGTATTGATATACATGTACATATAAATATTAATATTTAAAATAGATTTTTAATAATATACGTTTCTGATACGAGTAATAATAACAATAAACTAAACAATGTTTTAATGGATGAAATCATTAAATTACAAACCAAATATATGAATTATCAATTTCAGTTACTATTTAATGATTCCCTCAAAGATTGTTTAGAAACGATAATGGATTTTATAGAGAAACAACAACAATCAAAGAATCTATCAATTCAAGCCAAATTAAATGATATTGAAAAGGATCTATACAGTCAAAGGGCAAGAATAAAATGTTTACTTTTAATAAATTCAAATTTGAGAGTTCAAACTTGCAAAGCTTTACTTGACAGTACGTATACACCTATGACAATATCCTGGGACAAAGGTGATAAAAATAGTAGCACCTTTTGATCGAATAATTACAAAAAAAAAAAAAAAAAAAAACGAAAAAAACTTTTAAACTAATTCTTTGAATTGTTTTATACATTTTATACACACGTAAACATCCCATCCAATCCCACCACACCATATCATATGATTAATGTCTTTTAGAAAATGAACAGAGCATTAAAAAAGTCTTGCTGAACAATAAACAAGCAATATCACCAAATGGTGAAAGTAGTGAAAATGTTGGGGCTTGCAATGGAATCGATATTAGTATCTGCATAAAGGAGTTTATTGAAACAGAGTCTATTATTTTCAAATAACCTCATTCGTTTTCCAAAGATTCTCGATCAAGAGCCTCGCTCGAATGAATAGTTACCATAACTACGGCGCCCGTTTTTTAAAAAAAAGTAGTTTTTTTTTTTTTTCTATTGCTTTTTTCATTCTTTAATGTCAGAATTCACCCCCCTTCACCCCCACAAATGCCTCATTTTTTAAAAAAATATCGAATTTGAAAAATAATAAAAAAATTAGACGATTACCCCTTTTTTAATTTTTTTTTTTAATTTAATTTATTTTTATTTTTTCTTTTGACATCTTACTGAATCCATGTTGGAGAATTTAATCATTTCAAATTCACACTTGTCAACACAACAACAACAACACTACCACCACTTGTGATACTACAAACAAAGATGTATAAAAAATTATATTCCATTTTACTTATTTCCATAATTATTGGTTTAAGTTCTGCATGTTCCAACCATGCTAGTCCTTATCCAGAAAGAGAACCAGTAAGTAATAATAGTAACCACACACTCACCCACACACACTACACTCTACCCCAATAATAACATTTTATTAATATAAATATAATTTAGACCAAAGTATTAAGACCAGCAGACTTGACCGCAGAAGAATTGGCTTATCATGAAAAGTATATGCAATATACAGTTGATTTAGCCCTTGCCAATAAAGCAATCTTTTCAGCTATTATTGTTCACAATAATGGTACCATTGTTTGCGAAGGTATCAATATGGGATTCAAAATGAAAGATAACACTCAACATGCTGAAATTGTTGTTATGCAAAACTGTTCCAAACTCTATAGCATTCAAAACTATGCCAACTATAGCTTATACACCACTGGTGAATCTTGTGTCATGTGTCAAGCTGCCATTATGTGGAACTATTTTAGCAAGGTAATCTATGGCACTAGCATCAAGACTCTTTATTGTGAAAAATGTATGGGTCAAGTTTTAATTGACAGCAATGTTATCAATGCCTATGGTGTTGGTCTCAGTGACGACTATGCCCCCGTTCAAATCTATGGTGATATTTTAGCAAACGTTACCAACACTAAAGTATTTTTAGACTATTGTACCAACAAAAAAGTATGGACTGTTACTCCAAACTGTACTGCTCCTTCCTCATCCTCTTCCTCAAATAGTGGTTCAACCATTACCATGAATGTTTTAATTAATGCTTTAATTGCTTTAGTTGCTATTATTGGTTTCTCTTCATTGTTGTAAATTATTCAAATTATCTAATAAAATAGACATATATACATCTATTTTTTAATACGCATATATTATAATCTCGACTAGTTTAATATTTTATTTAGTTATATGTACAATCTTTTCCTATCATTATTTTGGTAAAGATTTTGGAGGATATTTGATAATGAGTGAATATTGTAATGAGGATAATATCGATGCCAATATATTTGGTAGATAAACATAAATATCAACAATCAATAAACCAAATATAGTCCAACTAATACCACAAGCCAACGACAGTATTGCTACACCTTTTAGCATTCCATCTGAATTCCTTGTTTGAATAACTGTCAACATCTTTTCCAAAGGTGCTGCAAACATTAGTACACAAACTACACTTGATAGAAATCCTAATCTACTCTTACTTGTCTCTATATCGTTACCATAGAAACTAATAAACAATATAATAAATCCAATAGATATTGCTATTACTATTTTTTTAAAATATATTTTAGACTATTAAAAAAAGTAATATAAGTATATGAATAATAATCAATCACAAAATAATAATAATAATAATAATAAATACTAATGCAGGAGTTGAATAAAACCAATAGTTATATACATAGTAAACTGAAAATAATATTCCTGTTGAATTTACATAAAACATTGTTTTGTTGTTTGTTAAACTACCATAACATATCCATAGGAAATTATTTAACAATGACGATATAAACTGTAAGCCTGCAACTGATCCTGTATTCTTGGTTTTAATTATATTTTGTATAGTTTTGCTTTTTAATGAATGATATATTAATATCTCTTTTCTTTTTCTCCCTTTCTTTTTTTTGATACATACAAGGGTACAATAAATAAAGATATGGTAATAATAGTAGCACAAAGAGATATAAAAGTAAGTAGAGGACTATCTAATTCATTTTCATTTAAACTACTCCCATCATCTATATTTTGAATTGATCCTGTTGTGCTCGTTGTTAATATATCATCAACTTCCATTTTAACTATCAATCACAATGAAAAATATTGATCATTGTGTGTGTTTTTGAAAATTAATAATTATTTTTGAAAATTTTCAAAAAAGATATTTGAGCACTTGGGCGTGAGTGCGGGGAGGCGCGTGCACACTATTTTAAAACTTGGTATCATTTAGTTTTTTTTTAACCTTCCTAAATAGAAATATACAATAGAATTAAATTTTATTGGTATGGTGTGTGAGTGCATGTCTCATTATTGATTCCATTTAAAAGAGTAGGATGGTGGTTTTTTTTTATAAAATTTTATAAAAAAAAACCATCAATTGAGGTGACACCCAATAAAATGGGGAAGAGAGATTGTTTCGGTTTTTTTTTAATAAATGGGATCCAATGATCTCGTTTTTAATTTTTTTAATGTATTTCAATCATAATAAAAATCACCCCTCGATTGATATTATTCATAATAATTTGTGCATAGTCCAAAATCATCACCTAATCAACCAATCGAGTTTTTTTGACAACAAAAGATTTTTTTTTCAATTTTTTTTCAATTTTTTTAGGTTTTTTTTTAGAAATATAAGATATTTTCCCACTGAATGTTTTTTGGTGTGTGAAAATGTGGATGTGGACTTGTTGTTACTGAAGAGTTGTTGTTTTTATTTAGATTCCTCCTCATCTTGGTATAGTTTTATAATTCATATCTTGATATCATTTTATACTCATTTAGGTATTAAAGAGGTAAATATACATATATTGTCTAATAAAATAAAAATAAACATATTATTGCATATTATTGCTGCTTGTTGATGTATTTTAAATAATGTATCTTTCTCTGCTGTCATTAGTGTGTGTATTGTGCGTGTTTTTGTTTTTTAAATTGACTATTTTTTTCAATAAATCGATCTTTGTTTCAAGAATTTTATTTTATATGTGCGCGCATAGATGTATTTTAAGAGTGTGTTTGAAAATGTTTGTCTGATAATATATCTCCCATACTAGGTATTGTCTGATTTTAAATTTCAAAACTTTTGTTATCGGCAAACACACACCCACACACACATTTACCCCACACTACATGTCTTAACACTACCCACCATCATATTACATTTACTTTTATACTTTTGTATCACAGTAAAAAGTTTTAAGAAAGTTTAATATTTGTCCTTATTTCCCTTTGATATCTATTACTTGGTTTACAAATCTAATAGTAATCAATGCACACTCTCACTCGAATTCGACATATTCTTGTATATATTGCCATTACCGTCGTATTTTTTTTTTTTTTTTTTCTTGACTTGTGTTATGTGTGTATTGTGGTGGTAAAAAAAAAAGATTTCATTTACAAAATCAGTATAAAGGAATGACTATTCATAATTCATTCGGAAAATAATAATTATCATCGTTTTTACAAGATATATAAAAATATATTTTTATATAAAAGATTAATCTTGTTCTCCATTATTTTTTCTATTATTTCTTTGTTTTAGTCTATACAACCTATATAAACATATACATATGTTGCTTGACTGATTGATTTAGTATAATTTGTGCTGGTGTCTCAAATAAAACCTTTTTGTATTTTAAAATCATCATTATACCATTACGTACCTATCTCAAACCTCATTATATATTTCACTTTTTTCTTTTTTTTTTTTTTTTCCTCTCTCCCTCACCTTTTTCTACCAGAATCTATTACTTGTTTACATATATTAATCGATTTTATTAATTTTGATCTATTAAATAATATTTATTAATCAATATATTTTTAACCAATCAATCAACAGCCCAAGCGCATATAATATATAAATTTCTGTATTATTATTATTATTCTATTTATTAAGAAATATATATATAAAAAAATGAAATGGTATCAAACAAATATAGAAGGATCAATTCCAACTGTTAGAACATCACATACATCCACTATACTTAATAAAATAGATGCAACCAGTTCACATTCTTGTATTGTTATTTATGGAGGTAAAACACAAAAACAAACAAATTTGGTGTACACTGATTTAGCATTTCTTAGTGTTGGATCAGGTGTTTCTGTCAATGAAGAAATTGCCAAACCTCAAAATCAAACATCAATGGGAAAATTAAATAAAATATTAGGATCTGGTGCATCAAGTGTGCCAAGTGTACCAGTACAACCTCCCCCAACACAACGTCAACCTATCACTATTGGTGGTGATAGAAATAATTCAAATACAGCATCATCTTTTACTCCACCAGCAATTCAAAAGCAATCACCATCATCTTCATCATCATCCTCTTCGGCATCATCTTCATCATCACCATCCTCCTCTTCACAATCTAGAAAAACTTATTCTAAATTACCAGTTTATTCTGGTTCTGTTATTTATAATTGGGAAAACTCAACTTCTGAAGGTGACGTTCCAGGAAATAGATTCAATCACTCACTTACCGCATTAAATTCTGGTTCATATAAAGGTAAAATCATTTTGATTGGTGGAGTAATAAATAATAGTAATAATAGTAATAATAATTTAAGAAATGAATTGGATACTATAAATAATGATATATTTCTTTTAGATTGTGGTATGTGTAGAATTTAGTTGATATGTTTACTTTTTATCTTTTAATATTAATATAAATCTTAGATACAAATTATTGGGTAAAAATTCAAGCAATAGGTATTTATCCAGAAGCTAGACATTCACATTATGTTTGTCAAATTTCAAATGAAACCATTTTATTATTCGGAGGTATAAATGATTCAAATCAAGTTTTAAATGATACTCATTTATTAAACTTATCAAATCAAAGTATGTATTTTTAATAATTTACAATCAATAATTTAAAATATTAATTATTTTTAATAATAATAATAATAGATACAATAAGATGGACTCAACCAAACTCAATGAATAATGCACCAGATTTAAAAGGTAAAGAATATAAAGTATGTTTTTGTTCAGGAGCAATATATGTAATTATATCGAATAGTAATGAAATGTATAAACTTGATACATCAACATTTAAATGGAGTCAAGTTTGTTTTGTTGGTACTTTACCAAAATTCCAAATGGAATGGTCAAGTATCACTAGTTATTTACATTATCTTGTTTTCTTGATTGAAAATGAAATTTACTTTTTTGATACAATTGGTTTAGAATGGACAGAATTAGATGTTGATGGTGATAGACCCACTAAAAGAAAGGGTCATTCAATCAATGTTGTTGGTTCAATTTTGGTAGTAATTGGAGGTCAATGCGAATTTCCTCTCTCAACTATAATGGCTCGTGATATTGAAGTAATAGATTTAACTTTATTCTTTTATAAAAAAAAGAAATAAAACCTATATAATATATTATATTAATTGATTGATTTATATAAATAAATTATTATGATTATTATTATTCATTATATATCTAACTATATATTTTAAATAATTATTATTTGTAAAGTTATTTTGCGTTTTTTATTCTATATGTATTTAAACAGCTCTTTTAACTTCAAAGAATCTCTTGAGATAATAAATTTGCCAGATACTCATGGAGAGTAAAACAAAGGCTTCAAAAACTGACCACCATAAGACACGACTATTTGTACTTTCAGCAGCTATATATTACATTAATGTTTATATTAATATAATGTTATTATTATTAATTATTATGATCTATATATAAATATTGATATTAAAAAAAGATAATTACTATTTCTGTGATAAGCTTCTCTAATTCTAAAATAATCTTGTTCAGCTTTAACAGCATTGACACCATCTGAAAGTAACATGATAGATCTTTCTAATGGAGAAACATCACCTATAGGAAAGAGTTTAGTTTAATTAATAAATCATTTCCAACAACATTGATATAATACTATATAATTACCCTTTTTAGCAATTTCTCTTCTCATTGGAGAATCATCACCAAGTGATAATTTAAAACTAACAGTCTTATCGGTAAGAGAAGACATTTTATTACTAAAACAAAAACTATAGACACCTGGATAATTTGAACGACGAGTAATCTTTCCTTCAGATTCTCTAGTACCTTGATAATCTACACGCTTATCTGGTGAAATGATAGTGAAATCAATATCATTGAAACCACCAGCAACTACTTGAAACATAGCAGTGAAAATTGCATCTTGAGCAATATCTTCATAGATACATTGTTCTTCTTTGGCTGGAACTTTAAATCCCAAACCTTGAACAGAGTTGAGTAATAAAGCTGAAGCTACAACAAATAATAATACAGTTTGTTTGTTTATCATCATCTTTATATATTATTGTTTTTATGTCTATATAAAAAAAGATTAATATTGAGTTTTTTTTCTTTTTTTTTTTTTTCAAAAATTTTTTTGTGATGATGTTGCAATTGAACTTCAAACTAATTTTTTTTTTGATCAGAAAAGAAAAGAAGAAACATTATGTGTTTATTTATAACTTTTCTATCATATATACTTGATTAATTACAAATATCAATATCAATACAAATGTAAGTATCAATACAGATATTGTTGTTGTAGTTGTTGTTGTCCCCAGCATGCAACTTGGTTTTTCATTAAACTATTACCAGAACTTGAGGTTCCTTGTTGATAGATTTGCTTGGATTTGGCGACTTGCGAAAGAGTATCTAATATGTAGTATTGTATTAGTATTTATATAAAAAAAGAAAGAGTAATAAATATAATTATATGTATAAGTACTAAAGATCATTGTGAAAAGTAATGGTTGTTTGTATTGATCGG
This sequence comes from Polysphondylium violaceum, assembly GCA_000277445.1. Taxonomy (NCBI): domain Eukaryota; phylum Evosea; class Eumycetozoa; order Dictyosteliales; family Dictyosteliaceae; genus Polysphondylium; species Polysphondylium violaceum. Next base: position 36,466 of record AJWJ01000168.1, read on the forward strand.
GTTATGTACTCGAAATCATTGGTTTAAATACTTTGTTTTTTACAATCAATTTGAATTATTTACCTTTTTTTTCTTTTATTTGTCTGGTAACATGTCAATTAGAAAAGGAAATGTATTGTTGCCAAACAAATAAAAGCCAAAAAAGGTATTCATTAAAAATAGTTTATTTCTTTTTTTCATATATCTTTTGACCTTGTGAATTTATCATCACTTTATCATCTTTGATCCATATGCCAAAACTATTTTCAAAACCGTGGGATGTAAGTTTAAATACTTTATTATACTTTTTGCCAGAGGATAAATGAGGTAGATTAACCTGTTAAAGTAATTTGTTGTTAGTATATATATCTTTATAAAATGGTAATAAGTAAAAATAATAAATACAGTAAATTTCTTCATTGTATTTTTAAAAATCAATTCATTACTATGAATATTTAAAATGGATTCTAAATTTTCAGGCACCTTTTGTTCATATTTAATTGTAAAATTATTATCTATGATATGCTTATCATATTCTAGTATTTTTAATAGATTCTTTGAATTTTGGGTGACATCTGGAAAATATACCAATAGTAAATCATTGTCTCTAACAATAAATGGTTGATTGATATAGCTTGGTTCACACAACACTTCTATTGTTTCCTTTTTTCTTTTTTCTATGATAAATTGATAATCAAACTCTGATATCTCTTTTTTAAAAGATTTGTGATGATGACAAAATGTAACTTCATTTTCATCTATTGTAAGTATAGAGATATTAGTTTTTATTCATAAGAAATACCACCACGGTTACTACTTACGCGAATAAGAGTCTCTATCTCTTTTTTTCAAAAACTTTGAAGTATTTTTATATATACTTTCACTGAGGGAATTCAGAGTTTCTTTAACCAATTCTTCATTGTGATCTATTCCTCTTACTTTATTTACATTGTTTATAATATCTTTTTCACTATCACCGTTTATCAATCCATCTTCCATGACCCTAATTTCTAGCATTGTCAGAGCTGTCATATTGTATAACTTTTATTTTTTCAACTTTTTTATTTGTAGATTGCCAATTCATATCTTGTAAAATGTATATTTCGTGTTCATAAAAAAAACCAATTTATAAAAGGAATAGTTTCACGTCACCACAATTTAATAAAAAAAAATTAAAAAAAATCATTGGATAAAAAGTAATATCGAAAGTTTAAAAAGTAAATCATTTGACAATGTTAAATTACTATTATTTGTTAGATAAAAATATGAAAGAAAAAGAATAGTGGTTTATTTTTATTATACCCTTTTTTCCATTTTTTTTTTTTTTAAAAATATAGTATTTTAAAATATTAGGTTTACATTTTTATAAAAAAGAAATAAGATGCAACAAGTGGATTCCAGTGAAAATAATCTTTCTTTATATGAAAAAGAAAAAAAACTATTTCTCGAGAACCCTTTAAAATTTTGGGAACAAATTTCTACAAATATATTTTGGTATTTTTTTTTTTCTTCTTTTTCATTAAAAAATATTAATATTTTCTTTTTAGGGATAAAACATATGATAGAGTATTGGGAGGCACTGATGAAAGTCCTTTATGGTTTGAAAATGGTAAATTAAATATATGTTATAACGCCGTTGATAGATATGCACTTGATCCTTTAACCAAGGATAAAATTGCATTTTATCATGAAACTGCTTCAATGGTAAGATTTCATATAAAATATCTTTTTTAAATATAATACTAATATTAAAATCAATAGGAAAAGACAAATTCAATAACTTACTTAGAATTATATGAAAGAGTATGTGAGTTCTCAACAGCATTAAAATCGATTGGAATTGAAAAGGGAGATATAGTATTGATTTATATGCCAGTAACACTTGAACAAATAATTGCAATGTTGGCATGTGTTAGAATTGGGGCTATACATAATGTAGTTTTTTATGGAATCCCAGCTCACCAATTGTGTAAAAAAATTGATCTTTTTAAACCAAAATTATTGATTTCATCAAATATTGGTCTCTTTGGTGAAAAAATTCTATTATCTATAGATATTTTAAACGATACTTTAAAGTTGTCTTGTCATAAATTTCATGTCGTGGTTTATCAAAGAAAGGATATTGTATCAAAATACTCTGAAAAGGTTCAACTACAATTTTCATCTAAGTTCTTAGATTGGAGTGATTTAGTTAAAAAGGCAACAGAAAATCAATTGATAAATAGAGAATACACTCTAGTCGATTCCAACGATCCTTTTTCTGTAATCTTTTCAACTGGTACATCATCTGGTGATCCCAAGCCACTATTAAGGTCCACAGCTGGTTATGTGGTGGCTCTAAGTTATCATTTAAGAAAAACATATAATCTAACAACTAAAAATGATGTTATCTTTTCCAAAAGTAATTCTAGCTGGGTATCTGGTCAATCTATAGGTGTATATGGCCCTCTTTTATGTGGAGCAACAAGTCTTCTTCATGAAGGTGATTTAAAAGTACCAAATATAGGATCTACATGGAAATTGGTATCAAAGTTCCAAGTTAATACATTACATATACCCCCAAATTTAATTAGAGCCATGAATTTATTAGACCCCAAAGCACAGTATTCTAAACAATATGATATATCGTGTTTAAAATGTATAGTGTCTGGAAGTGAAAAGATCTATGGTTCAACCATATCCTATATGAAACAAATTTGTAATGCCCAAGTCTATCAAGATTATTGGAGCACAGAGGCAGGATGTCCTATGATTTCAAACCCAGGAGGAATTTTTAATATTCCTATAGACATGACGGGAGTTATAGTACCTGGTAATAATTTATTAATTGTAAATCAAAATGGTCAAACTGTTAAAAGAGAAGAGGTTGGAGAATTGGTTGTTAAATTACCTATTCCACCCAATTTTGCCTTTAGTATATATAATGATCATTCGAGATACATTAAATCCTATTTATCTCATCATCCAGGATATTTTAGTACTGGTGATTTAGCTATGGAGACAAAGGATGGATTTATAGATGTTATATCAAGAGCTGAGGATTGTCAAACAATTAATGGAGTCAGTTTATCCATTACAAAAATAGAATCTTTATTATATAGTCACCCAGCGATTTCAGAATGTTTAGTTATTGTAATCAAAGGTGTTGAAAAAAGAGATATTACTTTGGGATTTACAACACTCGGATCAAACCTTTCAAAAAATGATGTAGAAAAAATTCAAAAAGATATATCCTCTTTGGTAGAGGGTACATTTGGTCCATCAATTTGTTTCAAAGGTTTATTATTCATTGATAGACTCCCTAAAATGCAGTCTGGTAAAATATATAGAAAGATTTTACATGATGTTTTTAATGGTAAGAAAAAGTATTTTTAAAAGTTTTTTAATATAAATTAATTTTATTTTTATTGAATATATAGATATCTCATTTGAAATACCAGACTCAGTTTTGGAAAATGTAAATGTAGTTGATGAACTTAAACAGGTATATAAAGTTTTTAAAGCAAACAACCAATAATAAAAAAACAGGAGGGGGGTAGAAATATGATTCTTTTTTTATTTAATTTTTTATTTTATTTTACAAAACAACAAAATAATAATTTGGTGGGTTTGGGGTAGGTAATGAAATTTTTTTTTTCAATGATCATATAAATTTATTAAACTAAAAATATGCAACAAAACAGTTTTGTAAGTGATCCTTTTAATTTTGATTATGATGTAAAATCTTCCAAAGATAATCCAATTAAGTTTTGGGGAGAAATTGCTTCAAAATATATTCATTGGGAAAAGAAATTTGATGAAATTTATAATGAGCAAGATCAATCATGGTTCAACAATGGGTTATTCAATATCTGTTTTAATTGTCTTGATGTTCATTTGAATAATCCAGATATAATGAATAAATATGCATTGATTCATGATAATCCTTCAAAAGTAAGTTTTTTTTATGATCTTAAAATTACAATCAATATTAATAACATTTAAATAAAAGGGATTAGAAGAAAAGATTACATACTCAGAATTATATGAACGAGTGTGTGAATTTTCGACAGCATTAAAATCAATTGGGATTACTAAAGGTGATAGAGTGTTGATCTATATGCCAAATATCAATCAAACTGCGATCGCAATGTTGGCATGCTCAAGAATTGGTGCAATTCATAATGTTGTATATGGCGGGTACCCATCATACCAATTATCAAAAAGAATTGATCAATACAAGCCAAAATTATTAATAAGCTCAAACTTTGGTTTATATCATGGTTCTGAAATATTATCATTTTATGGATTAATAAGCAAATCATTGGAATTGAGCAATCACCAGATAGAAAATATAATTATTTATAAAAGAAAAGATTTACTTATAGATCTAAATGAACCTTTACCCAAAGGATCATTAGATTGGGATACATTGATTAGAGATTCTACCAAAAATCTCAAATCAATTGATCGATCATATACTTTAGTAGAACCAAATCATCCTCATTATGTTTTATACTCAAGTGGATCGACCGGAAATCCAAAACCAATCGTAACAAGTTCGATCTCTTCTATAATAATGTTTTCATATCAGAGTGGTCCTTGTTTGGGAATTAAATTTGCCCAACATAACATTTTATCTTTTTCAGACTTTGCATGGGGTTCCGGGCATCAGTTTAAATGCTATGCAGTTCTTATAAATGGATTAACCACCATTGTGCATGAAGGGGATACTTTAACTCCAAATGCAGGAGTTATTTGGAGTTTGGTAGAGAAATACAAAATAAATGGATTGTTCCTTGGAGCAAAAATAGGTATGCTTCAAAAAGAAGATCCTCAATTAGAATTTATAAAAAAGTATGATATTTCATCTCTTAATATGATATGGGGAGGTGGTGAAAAGGTTAAAGAATCTCTTATTAATTTTATCACAAAAACTGGAAAACCTCTACACGAGATTTATGCATGTACAGAGTGTGGTGTTGTATCCACGAATGCATATGGATCAAAACCAGGAATGACAGGTGCAATATTACCTGGTTATAATTTCCAAATATTGGATGAGAAAGGAGAACCAGTTCAAAACGGAAAAAGTGGAGAACTCGCAATCAAACTTCCATTGCCTCCAAATTATTGTACCAATCTTGATCAAGACCACCAACTATATGTTGAAAAGTATTTATCAAGATATCCTGGGTATTTTACAATTGGGGATATTGCATCTTTACACCATGATGGTAAATATATCAATATTTTGTCTAGAAGAGATGATGTTGTTAGTATAAATGGTGCTAAATGGTCAATGGAGCCAATAGAGGAGATTTTGAGGTAAGTTTTTTATGAAAAGATTTTAATTGATTATATTTTACTAATTATTATTAAAAAGTCTTCATCCATCTATAGCCGAATGTTCTGCTGTTGTAATTAAACAACCTTTACAATTAGATAAAACATTGGGATTTGTAGTTTTAAAATCTGGTCAAGAACACGATATTGATAAAATTGAAAAAGAATCAATTTCATTAGTCAAAGAAAGGATTGGTAGCTATTATTGTTTTAAAGGGGTTGTAGTTGTAAACAAACTACCTAAAAATAGAAATGGAAAAATTATTCGTAGTATTCTATCATCTATTTCAAATAGTAAGTAGATTTTTTTTTTTTATTCGATTATAACTAAACTAAATTTTCTCTTTTTTTGAATAATCTAGATCAAAAATTTGAAATACCACCTACAATTGAAAATGAAAATGATGTAATGGAAATTCAAAAAGATTTTAAAAGTTATAATTTAAAGCAAAAATAAAAATCATTTGGTTTATTCCACAAGTCATTTAGATTGAATTTTTAAAATTTGAAAATCCATTTCTAATTTGAGAAATAATTTCTTGATCTTGAGTTGATGAATGATTTCCGATTGGTTCATCTAATTTTTTACATTAATATCTTGGTTCATCTAATTTTTTACATTAACAGTATTAGATACTTACGATTAACAATTGAACTCATAATATTTCTTAATATCTTTCCAGATCTATTTTTTAAGAGAGCATCTACAACTATTACACCTTTAAAAGATTCTATTTTTCCCAATTTATCCAAAACCAAGTTTATAGTTTCTTTTTGAAGT